>JAWWEO010012595.1:0-29211 GCA_035582975.1 Ormyrus labotus
AAACAGAATTTTTGAAGCTCAATACGCAAAACACGATTTCACGCAAGCTTGAATAAAAATGCATGCGCTAAATCAAGCTTTCTACAAGTCATATAAAAAAAAGGTTCAATTCAAGAGCAAAAAGGTGATTCTAACCTAGTATTACTTTTCATACTATTATCTTAGTTTTGAAGAAAATTAAAATTTAATTTGCGATAAAATGAAAACAAATAAGCTAAACAAAAAAAGATTTTTTTTGTCGCCATCACAAAAAAAAAAAGCCGTGAAAGATGCAAATCTGTTCAGTAGAAGCTGAGATCCGGATACACACACACTTTTTAAAAACCATTTATTCTTATTCTTGACACCTTAAAATACAATTATAACAGGTTTTTCGAATAACTCCAAAAATTACTATCACAAAGCTTCCTCTAGTTGGAAGCAAAATGTTTAATCGTTTAATTTATTTGGGGAATTTCAATTTTAATTCAATTATTTATAGAAAATATCCGCAAAAAGTATTTTAACTTAATGAATAGAGTCGACTGAATTCTATTTATATTTTGTCATGGGGGATCAATAATTTTAGGATATCGGGCAAAAATGAAATGTATAATGCGGAAAATTATGGGAACTGATATCGTTGAATAATTTATCATATGGTTCATATTGTACACTGTCAATTGTGACGTGATAAATACATAGTTCATTATTTATTGAGCAAAAGCTTTATAAATTGAGATGATGTTATACATTGTACGGTTCCTGCCATATCATTAATTCAATATTGTATTCAGATTGAATTATTTTAAGCCACCGTGATTGTTACGTAAAACATTATAATTTTTATTAAATAATTTATATTAATAATTATATTAAAATAATAGTACATAGTAAAATAATTCAATTAATAAGTATATAAATTATTATATTAATCTTATGTAATAAGATAATCATATTGTTTTATTACAGTTCAAATAATTTACATTTTGCAAATAAAAAAATATGATTATTTTAATCTCTTTGCCTACATATAATATAAATCAGTGAAGACACAAAGGATCGACTTCAATTAAAATACCCCAAACTTCCAATAAAATCCATAACTCAAACATTCAAAACTCCCCTTGTTAGTTATCACCTGTAAGTGCCATTCCAAAATAAATATAATTTAAAGTAAGTAAATTAAATATATTTTGAAAAAAATAAAGACTAAATCTGTAAAGATACTTCCAATTCCTTGTAAAAAGGAGACAGGGGAGAGCACCGAATGGGCAAAATGGACCTTGGCCAATGTATAAGCCCCATGGAAGTTGGATTCGGTATAAGAAAGCCGAACGAGAGGGCGGAGGAAATCGCGGGTTGATTCTGGTGAGCTAACGATATCAACGCCCCGGTCGAATATCCACGGAGACAATCCTCTTCTGTGTCGGTCGGAACACGAAGGCTGCCCTTTATTATGATCCACTAGAACCAGGTCAAACGATTATTACGGATCGATACGGCTGACAATTAGATCATTTGAGCGGCTAAATGGACGAAAAAGACAATTCGAACGGAGCGGAGCCAGCGGATAGTCGCTCTTGTGTTGATAACAGTCGAATATCGAGGATTGATACCTGCATTGTCGCCTATATTCCTGGTTTCGTTGATAGATTAGTGCTGGATCTTGCTGGTTTTGTACGTTGGTTAGGAGAGGAAATTTTGAATGTATTAATAAAGGAAATTTATGTAATCCACGGATGAAGCTTGATAGTCTCCAGAGGATCATTTTCATCTGATGAACGAGGACTGATAATCTTAAATTGCTATTGCTAAGTAAATGGTGTACTAATAAAAATTTGTTCAACCAAACCAAACAATTAAGCTTTATTCTCTAGTTCTATAAATTGTGTAGAAAAAAAATAGAAAAATCTTAGAAAGAAAGACAAAGTCTTGCTATCTCAGGGCCACCCAATACGTCCAACTTACGCTGACTTAAAAAAAGCGCTAAAAAAAGATTAACATCATCGTTATGTAAAGCGAGTCACGTACCGGCAGCCGGCAAGATCCGCAAAAACGATTCGCCACTCGGGCTAATTACGCGGCCGTAATTAGAAAATGCGTCGCGGACCCTCGTAAATTCCCCGATAAACGTCACTTCCCATCTCGCGGCCATATCGAACTTAATTCCCTCCCACTCACTCGTTTCAACTTTTATCATAAAGGCTGGAAAACGTCGGGTCCATGTTTTCCTGGTATTTTTACGCACACACGAGTGGGGGAGAATTTCGGAAGTTGGAGATTTTCGGCTGCATTGCCCGCCAGACCGCTAAAATATACGAGTCCAAGTAGTTTTAGGGAAGTAACACAGGTTCGGGTTGGTCATACCAAAGTTGCCTTTTTAAAGTATACCGTTTCGGGATACTATAAATAAGCGAGCTTTACTTATGGAGGTTAAAACGTGCAGAAACTGCGTTGACTTAGATTTGAAGATGTAGTCAACAAATCTTTGTTCACAAATTATTAATGTAAAAACTACTTTTTTTTCCAAAAATTTAAAGCTACGTAAAAAGTTACAAGGCTATTTTAGCTGCTTTATGCATTTCAGTTTTATTCAAATTCGGAATTACACTGCTTTAAAAATTGTCCTGCAGGAAATAAAATAACAATTTTTTTTCTAGATTGACAGATAATAAATCGTTTTGCAAGAATTTGGTTTGTAGAAAAACAATAAAGTGCAAAGTGCTTTTTGCTACTTGATTTTCCTTTTATTTTAGGTTCTACTTTTGTTCACAAAAGTTTTATCCATCTACTAGTTCAGTCTCTATTCCGTGTCACTAAACTCTTATTTAAAAAGAAAGTAGTGTTTTCAGTGCGAGAAAAAAAGCTGTTGGGTCAAATAGGTTTTTAAAAAATACCTATGGTTTATTTAACACTCAGGCGGATATTTTTATAAAATATTTTCACGACCATAAACAAACAATGTTTTGAATACGTAATCTCTTTCATAAAAAAGATGTATAAAAATACTTGGCAACAAAAAATTTTTTTATTTTTCTTTCTCAGTAGAACCTTTGCGTGAAAAATTGTTCACTTTAACTTTGTAAATGCCAAAATAAAATATTTTTGTAAACTTTACTAGAAAATAAAAGCATGTTTGATTTAAAAATTTTTATATTTTTATTTTCTATGTAGTTATTTGTATAACAAACGTAAGTAAACAAATAAGAACAATTTATTCTTTATTAAAATAGTGGCAAATAATACGAGAATATAGTATAAAATATTAATTCAAAACTTTAAGAACTTTTCTTACTGCAATTAATGTTCGAAACAAGAAAATACAGCAATAAATCCGTTGATCCGTGTCAAATTAATCCAATCCCTATCAATTCTAACGCAAAATTAAACAAGTCTCAAATAGGCGGACAATTAACTTTAGCCCGAAGCTCATCAAACCCCGGCTAATTTTTTGCGCGCGTCATTCGGTTATAGGGAGGAGAGCGGAGGGTTTAGGCGATCCACCCCTTTAATTACGCAATTTCCTCCAGCCGACTAATCGAACTCTAATGCTTCCGGCGACGCTTCGCTCAGCGAAACATTCAGAGCGGCGTAAAGCGCAGCGCAAGATCCTTCTTATCTCCTCGCACTTTCTGCTTTCTACGTGCAGGAGCGGGCTGCGGCGATGTTATCGAACGCGTCCTTTTATGCGCGGAATGAAATTCCGGCCTTTGCACCTTCCGCCGCTGCTTTCATATACAGAGGTTATTCCGCCTGGCCGGACCGCAATGTCGAAAATTTATCCTCTTTTGAGTCCGCCCGGAAATGTGCAAGATTTCTTTTATGTCCGCGTCCGTTGGAGAGTCTGGGAGACAATGCGATAAGTTTATCTGTGAATAAATGCTCGATGTTGAGCCTTTATGATGTCAGTGTAATGAAGCGGATCTTCCCACCGGCAGTATGGAAATAGGGTGTATAAACATGAGAATTTTTGCATTTGAACTTATGATAAGTTCTTTTTTTTTAATGCACTTGACGCAAAAATTGATCTTTATAACGGACATTAGACTGAAAGGAGCGATTATATAATTCTAGTAGTATTAATCACATTTACGCCAGGCAAACTTTCTGAACTTACTTTTCTAAAACAACTTTGTAAAATGAGCTCACGAAAAATTTTTTATATTATCTTTAAAAAAAAAAACTTGTTATAAAAACAGATACCTAGTGAGATCTAACAATATTTTTTTCCTTAGTTTGAATTTACTTTCATTTGATTTCTAATAAAAGAGAATAAAGCATCAAAAGAAATAATTTAAAATTACACTAATAAAATACGCAATGTTTTATCATAAATATTAATCGTAACAATGCATTCACCTGCTATAAATCATTATCAAATATTAATGGGTTATTAGATAAGGTACTTTAGAGAGAAGCCTGAACTTACATAAACAAGTTACTTGTAAACGTTGATGATAAAGTTACGATAAGTGGATTTATTACCAAATTTAAGATTACCATAACGTTCATAAAGCTTGAATACCTGATTAATTGAAATGTCTGGTTTTTTCATCTAACTAAAGATAAAAATGTAATATTGTTTCCTAACTGAGCGTTTATGCTTCTGAAAAGAACTTTCGAGATAGTAAGTGCAGGAATTCCTGCAGGTTAATGGCATTCATTTCTTTGCGTTACACAATATTCTTGGCACAAGATGAAAGAAAATGTCTTGCGAGCTATTCTTTCCATGATAATCTCGGATTTTGTCTTTCAAACATTTCTTCTTTTAAAATCGCAATTGATAAAAGCTGAAAACTGAAATTATTTTTTTCTTTCGTGAATGCAACGAAGACAAAGTCTTTTAAAGCTTATTAAATACCTTTTTCTACAGTTACATTTTTAGTGTTAAAATAATCTTTTAAAGATGAACGTTTGGAAAAATTACTAAAATAAGATTTTTAACAAAAATAGTTTTTACCAATTATTAGTTCTATAAATTGTTAATTGATTAACTCTGCGTAAATTGAAATTTGAAAAAAAAAATTTAATATTATTCCAGCATATTTATCCATAAATTTTTAAGTATAAAGCCTTCATTTTACAAAGTAGATATAAACAGCGTAATAACTAACATTTGATTACTTTAATTACATCGAAACATTTCTCACACCGCCTCATAACCTACAACAGTCTCTAAAAATCGCGGTGATAAAAAAAACTGAAAGTACACGACTTAAAAAACCCTTTGCCCGAGAACGCGCCATCAAACCTTTCAGACACACAAACTTCAAGCCATTTCAACCCCACTCAGTCAAACGCTCGCGGAACAGCCCATATACAGCTTTCCCTCTCCGTTTGAAGCGTCCCATTTCTCTCGTCGCGTGGATAATAATGCCGATTTTACATACGGATGCCTCGGGAGGCGCAATTTCATCGTAGGTGCGTTTCTCGCTCTTCTTCACGCTCCTATTTCGTCTTCTCGGGGCTGAAAGTCTGTTTTCGGTAGCGAGAGAGAGAGGGCCGGAGCTCGCTTTTCAATGGCGAATAATCGCGCTCCAGCTTTCGCGAGTGGATGAAAGAGGATTTTGGCCTGGAAAATTCGTTTGGCGCTTCGAGAGATCTTGTCTTAGCCCCGTTTTTTTTAGGAGATTGTTAAACTCGATCTGTTTGTGTGCTCTTTTGCCTTTGGGGTTTGCGAGCTTTTGGTATACTGATTTTTTCGGTTTACTATACTTATTTACTTGTAAAATTACTTTTAACAGTATTTTAATAAAATAAATCTATAATAATATATGCTTCTGAAACACGTAAACGTGCTTTTCTATCGGGAATTTTGAGTCACCGGTTTTTAACAATTGGATGGGAATCAATATCTGTCTCTGGTCAATATAAAAATGAAGGGTTCACAGAAATTTTATCATCTTTTATCAACTTTCCAAATGATTGACACTACACCGCTTTTTCACCTCTTCAGTAAGTACTATAAAATCTATTTGAGTTTCCGAAACTCAAGAGTTCAACATAAAATACTTCTTTTTCAAAGCTGATCGATAATGTCAACAGTACAAACTGTAAAAACGTGTAAAACGAACCTTTAAAAATACTACGAGCTAAAAGAAGCTCACAGGTATTTAACCCACATTTTATTTTTAAAAATTACATTCAATCTCTTTCAAGTCCCTTTTTTATTTTCACAACAAGAATATTCATATTTCGTTGGGTAAATTCTTGACTTGAATATTCATTTGCTAAAAAATTGAAAAAGAGAAAATACATGAAGGATTATTTTATTACGATGAAGAGAATTAGGTAAATCGCAACGGGGCACCGGATTATAATACGTGGGTTATTATCTTTCATAATTAAAGCTTATACTATGCCACAATACATTTCCGATATGTAAAGGAACGGTTGTTTTCTTTTTGTTAACGCTTCAAGTGGAAAGTTTCTATTTTCACCAGAGTAAATAAAAAGCTTTGTTGTTTCGAAATTCAATTTTTTCTCCCTTTTTCATTTCTTGTTAATCTTGCTTTGAATAGAATATCTTATTTGAATATTTATGTAAGATTGAAAGTGGAATATTAAACTATAAATAACGATGTGTAAATTGGATGAAATGTTATTTAAAATGTAAAATGTAAATCTCAAGGAAAATATTTTTTACATTTCGCAACAAAACATTTTCTTTCTTATTCACGATTTTATCTTTTGCAAATAAAATATTAAATTTCAATGCTAAAATTAAAAAAAGCAATAAACTTATTTTTACTTTATTAAATTAGAAAATAAAAGTACAAAGTTAACGCTTTGAAGGATTCTTATTTATGGCACATTTGTGTCAACGAAAGTAATAAAATACTTCATTCGAAACTTTGCGCACTTAAAAATTTTTGTAATATATCAAAAACCTCAAATATTATACTTCGTGAGCTAGAAATCTTACAGTCTGCAAAGTTTTTGAGGATTTGAATTCGCCATCGTATAAGTTAAAACAAAATCCTTCGTTAATTTTGAATTCACGTCCAAAAAATATCTCCGCCGCTTAGCTCTTTAGAATTAAAAATACGGCAGCTGAAAACGTAAAATTCCATTCGAAATTCGACTGTTCGATTACCAGCGCTCAATTTTTTAGTAACGATTCTGTTCGTTAAAACGAGAAACAGCTCAATAAAATTAACGATCGCTAATAAAAAAGTTAACCTCGCAGCGCCGGAACCCGAAACGCGCACGGCAAACGGGCTAATCGACAAAGCTTTTAATTAAAAAAATAGCCCTCACACGATTCACCCCAGCTTCTCGCGCTAAACCAAAAGACGAAGATAAAGCGCAAAACAAGTCCCGCCGCAAAAAAGTTGAGAAACGTTCTCCTCCAACGGCGGCATGAATAATTCAGTCTAATGGAATCAGAGGCGCTCGGCGATTGCAACTCGACTTTGGCTCGAAAAAAATAACGAGGCGCCGACGATTTTGTTTTCTTTTTCTTTTTTTCTTTACCCCTCGGCTGCACTTCGGCCTCCCGCTGAAAGGGAAGGCCTTCGAGGCTTTTAATTTCGCCAGGGAAAATTGCACGCCGCGCGGCTGCGGTTGAAAAGTAGGTGCATTTGTGCGCGCACGACTGCAATACGCGCGGGGCCGAAAGGGAATTCTTTGAGTGCGTTTTTTTTAAATAAGATGTACTTTGCTGAGAGGGAGGATGCCTACGGGATATAGGATTTCTGACCCCAGGCTGACCTCGCCGGGTGGAGGCTCGGCTTTGAGTGCGCGAAACGGAGAGCCATTCAAAAGTGGGCTCGTGATTTGTGAGCCGATTTTTGAGACGGTTTTTTGGGGTCACGCTACCGTGTTCTGCGGCCTAGTTTGCATAAGCTAATTCCGGGTGAAAAATTGTACGGCTCTTCGGTGGGGATTCTATTTAAAGCCGGGAATTCAATTTAGTCTGTAAGTTGTAATGAGATTTATGTTTTAGAATCGTTTTGGGATTTCGCTTTTTTTAAGGCATTTTAGCATTTATTACAACTTCCTTTTTCGAGGTTAAAATTATGACCGAATTATGAAATTTTTTGTTTAAAATGAATATTTGAAATTTGCAATAAAAATTAAAAATTAAATAATTAAATTTAAATAGTAACTAGTGGTAGTTTTTAGATCATACATATATATAAATTTTTATGTTATTATTATATATTGATCTTAAATTACAGATTAATTTGTATGTAATCGTTTATAAAGTGACTATTTTATATTATATATTTTATAGAAATAATTGTATAAAGTATCGTGAAGCAATCAATCTCTGCACAATCGCAAGTTCAGGACTTCCTGAATAAAGCAATCTATCCGAAGCTTATCGCGATTCGCGTCACTTTGAAAGTACAATAAAAGGCGCGTTTTTCACTAAACAGATGTAACAATCGAAGCTCGTTTCCGGAGATTAGAATCAGCCATTTCCGCGTTCGCGATTCTCGCTTCGTCTACGTGCTTAAAGCCCGAAGAAAATTTACGCCCGTCTAGAGCGCGGAAGCGAAAAAATTTCTTTTAATGGAACTCAAACGGGCAGAGGCCGGGGTAATACGATAATTCGATAGTCCATAATGAGGGGAATCTTATTTTTCGATGCTTTTAAGGAGTCGTTTATTTTCAAAGTCGACGCGCGAATAAGTTTATGCTCGCGCTCTTGAATCAGGCTTGAAACTTATCTCAAGTCTTTTCGGTCGAATTAGAGAGCTTAATTATGAAGCTGGAATCAAACGAGATTTGAAAAGTGTATTTTAATCTTTTTAGTCAAACTTTTTTGTTTGAGAAAATGTGCGATATCAATAAGGTTCAAAAACTTTGCTTGAAAAACATTTATTTTAAACATTTTTAAAGTTGCTTTCTTGAAGTTTTCAATTAATTTAGATTTATTCAGATTTATTTACTATTGATAGATTTATTTATTTAAAAAGTATTATAAAAATATTTCGTTTTATTTGTGTTTAATAATTAACAAAAAAAAAATTCTTAACAAGATCTCTATTTATTTCCAGAATATACATCATAAAGTATTGAATAGAGAAAAGAAGAGGTAATTATTACACTTATCACGTCTCGCAAATTCTTTATTCAAGAGTAGTCATTAAAACTGTTTGAAGTGCCTTTTAACGATACTGACGCATCCATACTTTAAGTGCCCTTATCCTTTATTAACTGGCGTGAACAACGAGTGATAAGATTTGTCATCATGTCAGTTATACTGAAATAATATAACGGACTGACATACGGAAATAATATATACCCCAATACTTTATGACAAAACTTTTAATTTTCGCTGCTACTTTCTTTTGTTCATCAGTTTAACTCTTCTTTCAAAGAAGCACATTGTTCGGCCAGATATGGGATTGATCAGACCACGGTCTAGTAGTGAGGGAATCGATCTTGGGTCGTGTTTCGCCAAGGTTACGACACCTGCTATTAATTCGAACACGATTATCTTCTACCCAATAGCAAAGAAGCCATAACGTCTTTACTACGAGTGCGTGCATCAAATGAACTTCGACATTGTCAGCTTACGTGCCGTTAAAAACTTTTTAGATAAAGCAGCGAATTCACTTAAAATTACCAGTAAAATTAAAATTATGACCCGAGTATATTCAAAGTAGCGAGTCGATCTCAAAGTGCAATTTTGAAATTGTATTTTTATAGCTTTTTAACGTTTTCTTATTTTACTTTTTTTTTTTAATAATTAAGGTAACTTTTTCCTTCTGTGAATAATTAAAACATTAAAACAAACAGCAGGAGATGTATTTTGTACTCTTGTGATTTCACGATTTTGTTTGGTAATCTTTATCTTTTGTTCAACTGTTTTCGGTCTGAATTTATAATTTGAGCCCACTGATGATAACTCGTTTTCAGATCATTAACTTCGAAAATGAAAAAATTAAATAAAAAAAGCTTTCAAAAGCGATTTCCTCCAGAAAATTTGAAAACGATTTTGCAGCAAAAGCTGCCGCGCTAGTTATCCCAAATTGCATCCTTCAACCGCTTTGAAAAATTACATTTCTTATTTCCCCCTCCTGCCAATACCAGAAAAACTCCATCCAATAATTCGCCAAGGTCCCCGTGAAGCGCCGCGTTCCGCGACACATTCCATAAAACTGTCATCCTGTTTGAACGTCTCATACGGGAAGAGCGCGTATAAAAAGTTGACTCACCATTCCCTCGCCGATGTTGTGCACGACGCAGGGCAGGTGGGCAGTGGAGCCGGACTGGGCGAGGACGGCGGTCGAGTTTTCGGTGCCGAAGCTCATCGGCAACGTCGGCGGCAAATCGACGTCCAGCGGCTTAAGCGTCCTGTCCAGCGTATTGCCGTTGAAGCCGAGGACTTCTGCCTGCGCCCCTCCAGCCGGATGCTCTGCAAAAGCAAACGAGTTCTATCTTCAAGTGCCTGCCTCTCTCTTTATGCGTGTTTGCTCTCTTTTTTCCCCCCGCCAGATGTTTGAGCATCGAGTTTTCGAGAATTACGAGCTTTTAAAGCTTTGATGCCTGGGCGAGAGTCAACAGGCGAGGATGTCCGTTTTTTAAACGCGAACTTTGTGTACCCTCCGTTTCATTCGACCCTTTTGCCTGCTTGGACAGTATTTAGGCTGAGTGGATTGATCGAGAGGAGGATAATGAAAGTGAAGTGGATGAGCGACAGGAACTTAATTTGATTTATCAGTTTTTTTTTTTAATGCGGCTTGTGATATGATTTTTGAAAAGATTTGCTTTTTTTTAGGCAGGGAATAAAACGTCGGGTTTATTTCGATGACACTGATGATATATTTGAAGACTTGAAAAGGATTAAACTTTTTTTACTATATGTAAAAATACTATGTAAATATTTGAATGGCAATATTAAACTGACATATAAAAATGGCCTTTCTTTAATTTTAAATATAAATTTTGATTTATTAAGGGTTTCGAAATAGCCTTCAAGTCAGGTGTAATTTCAAAGCGATTTCCTGCTGATGTAAATTGAGTTACACACATCTGAGAAACGATGGGGTTCAATTCGCAAATCCAAAACTACCTCGAACTTCTAAAAAAAAAAAAAAAAAAAAAAACGCGAGAAAGCGAGCTCCAGATAAATTATCGCAAACGAGAATTACATAAGCTCCGATCGTAAAAGTAATTCGCGACGGGATTTAGATGCGGTGTAGCGAACAGGAGTATTTTCGCCGTCGGCGGTGGCAGAGCGGCGTCGAGGATCTTCCGGAAGGAGGCAAAAAAAGACAGTCGTTACTGTTACCGCGCGAGAATCGCAGCTTAAGAACGAGTAAAAAAGTGTCCGAAGCGGTTAAGAGGATTTCCGAGATTCCGGATGATGCTCGACTACTTTTCCCTCGTATGCCGAGATTTGCATCGCGGCAGATTTCGTTAATTAAGAAGACGCCTCGTTACATTAATATTTTGCGCAGCTTAAAGGAGATTATTATTACAAGGAGTTATTTTGCAAAATGGAATTAATAGCAGAGGAGTGAACGCTCGGGAATGCCGCGTTAAAGTAACTTAGAGCTCCTTTGAAGTTGAAGGAATATTGCGATAATGTGTATAAAGGATGGCTAAACAAGAAGAACGGGTTTGTGGAATTTAGTTGAGAGAAAATTGAGTGCAAGTCTTGTAGGTGAAATTTAAAAAAAAATATTACGCTTTTAATGAGTTTTCAAAGAACTCGTATAGCAGTAAGAGAAACATAATTAGATTTTATTATAATAAAAGCTTAATTGTATTTAAATAAAGCAAAAACCTTATTTTACTCATTTCCTTAAAATCTGACAATTAAAATCTGTCTAAATGAACATTTAAACATTCATATTTTTGACGCCGACGATAACTGAGAATATATTTTATCATTTATCATGAAAATAATTAATTACAATATTTTACTCCATAATATTGTTTCAATTATAAAAGCATCATTTTAATTAAATTAATTTTTTACGTCAAATCACGAATATAAAACTACAAATTTATAAAATTTTCACCAAACTAACCGATTTTTCGTCGAAACAATAACCAATTCCATATTTAAACCACAGTAATACTATCAGTGTCGACTTGAAAAAACTTCGAAAAACATCACGAAAAACATTGTATCAGATCATTATCGCGATATTTTAGTATCAGTTTCATAGTCGACCGCGGAGCATCCGTCACCCTCCTCCGCTCTCCGCCACATCCCCCTCAGTCGTAACAATACCTCAGTCGTCCGCTCTGACCGTAAACGCGGCGCGTATAAACAATGAATCACAAACGTCGTGTCGTTTTTGCGCGGCCGGCGATCATTAATTTTGCCCCGCCAAATTTAATCGCGGCCCCGGCGATGAAACGGCGATATTGTAAAGAAATCCGAGTCCGGAAAAATTCTCTTTACTTCCACCGCACTCCTGCCGCTTCCCCGCTGCTCATTCTCCTGGGCGCAAAAATTTTCTTAATTTCCCGCGTGTGTTTGCCGCGCGCCGAGGCTGGATTTATTTGAATACGAGCGCCGGAGGCTGTAATTATGGGAATATACGTTTGCTCTGGCGAGCGCGTTTTTTTTTTTTTTTAGATTGTAAGTAGAAGTTGTTGGTTCAATGCCGAGGTGTGGTAACTCGGTTAAGCGTTTTATTTAATGTGAAGAGAAATTGTGATTTTACTGATGAATTTATGTCTTGCTTTTGGGGCGTGTATAAAAAGGAATAAAATGATGGAGACATTACGATGAATGTTTACTACGTTGATATAAATAATTGTAAATAACAAAAATAAACGTGTGTATTCAGGAAAAATTTCTAGAGTTTTTGCATTGACAAATTCGAAAAGTACAAACGCTTGACAAAATATTTTGAAGTTATAAAATCGTTAATTAATGTTATAACATTTTTTAAACAAAATTTCTTCTATAAGCAAATCTTCATTCCAATCAAACAAAATTTCACTGCAGTTAATTCTATTACGAAGACTACATTTCTTCAGAGAGGAAGGACGATAGGACAAAATTGTTAGCAACAGTGTCTATTAGACTTTTTAATCTAGTTATATAATTATTTACAGCATAAAAAGCACTAATTTGACAAAAAATTGATGGCTGTATCCCAGGGGAAATTTAAGGGGTGCGCTGCTCAGCTTGAATAAATAACAGGAGACGTATATTCTTATAAGGCTTCTTGCGTAGAAGTGAGCGGCCAGAGTAAATAATCTTTAACTCTGTTAAATTAAAACGATTTATGTATCAATTTAATGCATTACAAATCCATTTTATCTTTTAATAAATTTAATGGTATGCCTTTAAATATGATGATATAAATTGTATTTTATCATTTAATATTTTATTTTCAATATTTGTATACACTACAGATTTTTCTAGAAAAACAAATCTAAAAAATTAACAGCAGATGCAATAAGTATCATAAACAACGATAAGTATAATGATGAAGTATAATGAAGATGATTTAATCTTGTAAAATTTAAGCACTACATTTCCGCAAACCCGTTCTGCTATCGCCGCAAATAAATTAAAACCGACTCAATCATAATTTAAAAAATTCATTTCCCGCAATCCTGCAAGATTCATCCCCTCCGTCACTCTAAATTTCCCATCTTATTTTCGTAATCTGCGTAATTGCAATTTCAGCGTCCACTTCTCTCTCCCTCTCTCTCTCACTTTCCTCATATGTAAAAAGATTAGCTGCAGCAGCAGCAGCGGTCTCGTCTGCAAAGGGCGCAGCGCAAACATACGCGGAGAGACAACCTCCATCCTCTGCATGCGACACGTGGAGAAAAAAAGGAGCAGCGGTTATGGTTTGCTCTCTCTCTCTCTCTGTTACGGACCCCCACGTGCAAGATGGAGCCGCTCCCCCGCCGCAAAACGAATTAGGCTAATTTGAGAGTCGCAGCAAACAAACGGAACATCCGAAGAGCCGCGAGCGCGCTTCTTTGAGTCCCGCGCCTTTGTGCATCGCGTTTTTTAGCCTTTCGCCGAGGACAAATAAGAGGTAATGGTGGAGAGCCCAAGTCGCTTTTATTTAGAGGCGAGCGGGATTCGCGAGATGTAATTAAGGCGTGACGGCCGCGAATGTTTCAACGCGGATTCTGAAAGGTGAGAGCGCGCGAGAGGAATTTTAATAGTGGCTCTGTCTTTTACTGATTTGATTCTTGAGGCCGAATAAGTAAATTGATGGTTAAGACTTTGGAATAGAGAGCAGTTTTCAGGATAAATGACTTAATTAAAAGTTGACATTTGTATTTTAGATTTATACTCGGAAGAAGGAATCTTTTGTTTTATTCTATTTTCATTGAAATCTCTAGTATATATTTAATAACAACTTTTTTCTGCTTGTAATTCATTCTTGAAAGAAATCTTTTAAGTATAAAACTTTTGTAAAGTATTCCAACACCTGAATTGTTTTTGCTGCATTGAAAGAAAAAAATCAAGCTTAAGTTTGTCAGTAGAAACGCTGCTTTTGTTCTCTGCTATTCTCTGCAGTTTACTTCGACTTTATAAATTTACAGGGCAGCTATAAAATGTTTACGGAAAAAATTAGCATTCTTATTGTCAGTTGTAAAATTTGCCACTATGTACCCTCTAAGTTTATATGCTTTTTTTTACTCATTTTAGTAGATTAAAGCAAACTGAGACTCTTTTTTTTAAGAAAAAAAAATGCAAATAATTCGCAGCGAATCTTTATGCTTTCGTTTTAATATTTTTAAAAATATTTATAAACCCCTCGAGGCCTGCTGAAGGAACAGTCGCACATTCAAAAATCCCTTGAAAGAGGAAAAAATTATTCAAACGGGTTGCTGCAATTGACAGCTCGCGAAAAATATGAAAAATTCGATACAGGAGAAAAATTATAGGTTTATTCTTTTTCATCGTGGAAAAATGCCTGAAATAATTGAAAAAATAAGTTTGCCATTCTTTCGGTTTAAACCAAGTAAAAATTTAACTAAGCTTTAAATTATCTTAGTCCACGAGACTTTTTTAAACTTATTTTTTAGAAAAATTAATCTTACATGCACTGTACCTTTTTCAGCAAGCTTTAAAAGAATATGAAAAATTCTCTAAAAATTTATCAAAACTTTTGTTCAGTCTTGTCCAGCGTGTCTTGTTTGTCTAAGCTTTCATCAAATTTATTCAAAAATTTATATCAATACAAATACAGAAGAAAGAAACGCCGAACGCTTTTAATAATCTTTCGAAGCGTTAAAAGCATACTTCTCCATGAGCATTTTTAACTCCGCTTAGTTTACTCGTGACTCGTTGCAGCCCCGCAGTCCTTCCCTTACAATTTGCCCTGTCCTGCCTTCTCTCTCAATTTTTCACGCTCATTTTCCCTCCTCCCCCCGACCCCCGTCGCTCGTCACTCCGTCGGCTAAAATAAAACGCGAACCCGAGCCCGGATCTACTCTACATCACGCCTCCTTACTTTTATCTCTCGTTACAGCTCGCGTCTTCTTTCCTGATCCATCTCGCTACGGCTCCCCTTTCGGGTAATGAACGCAAGATTTTCCGCGATGTTTGCGTATTCGTGTACGTGAGCGTATGCGACGCAAGCATGCATATATACGTGCGCGTACGCCCGTATAGAAGCGAGCATAAAGTCGAGCTGCGTAAAAAAGGAAAGGCGAGGCGCATAATGACGACTGTCGTATAACCGAGAGCCCGACGTATAGACAGTGGTTTCAGAGAGAGAATTTTCGAGGCTGGAATGGAAAAAAGGAGAGGGGAAACAATTCGCGAAGGCGACGCGCCGAGCCGCGGTTTAGTTTTATAACCCGTTTTTAGCTCGCGCGCGCGGCGTGCGTATCAATATTTTCCGCGCGCTTTTTTTTTTGTTCCTTCTCTTTTTCGCGCTAAAGAACAACGACGCGGATCTTCTCTCGCCCGCCCGAGCATTATGCTACGCGAGTCGGATCAGGAATAGCGGAATCCACCGCGAGCAGGCCGAATTTTTTTGTCCCGGAATTTTCGACGAATAATGAAGGCTTGATTCCTATTAAAACTGACGGCTCCGCGGAGCGAAATGCAGAATACTTATAGCATAATATTTGGGAGAGATTATACTACGCATCATAAAAGATTTCAGTTTTTGCATATTTTAAAAGGAATGTTATTAAACATTTAATTTACTTACATTTCACTCGAAATTTCCTCTTTTTAAACAAATGGTAATTAGATTTCTTTTATCTTTTATCTAAAGAAGTAGGCGTGAAATCTTTTCTGTCATATTAAAAAGTTTCGAATTGTGATTCGAATTTTTAAAAGCAATTGTATATTAGTCAAGTTATAACACAGGACGATTATACATATATTGCAAAGACTATATCTACACGATTTTCTTACAAGAAACTGTCTTTATTACTACTTTTTGGTGAATTTTTTTTAAACAATAGTTTGCATAAAATGACATCTAACAATACATCATTTCTGTCATGGCCATTAGTTGGTCTTAGTTATTTTTCGTATTTTTCGTATTTGTTATGTAATAATAAAAACGCATTATTTTAATTTATCGTTGAAAGTGACATATTGACACGATTCCACCACTCATTTATCAGCCCTCAATGACTCAAAAAGCGCTGTTGCAAAAAACCTCATTATATGCATGATTTGTTGTCCATGCGCGAATTTTCAAAAGTAGAGTCGGAACAAATTTGTTCGCTAAAACGTAGGGAATGAGGAAAAAAAATGTAGCGTATATGCATTTTCAATTGGAATGCAACGATAAATACAACCTCAAACGAGAAACCTTTTAACATTTTACACCTAAACGATACTCCGCAACTCGCGTCGAAAATTGACATTCACATTGAAACGTGCATCACGAAACGTTTTAGTGTCAGTTTTACTCGTAATTTCAGCAATTTCGCTAAAACGAAATGGCCGTAATTCTACCGACTGAGATTTTATACAATGGATCCCCTCACACCAACTTAAGGGAAGAGAATGAATTCTAGTATGTACTTTAGCGAAATCTTATTCGGTGCATTAGTGCATTTTGCCAACAGACATCAACTGGAACTTTCGAGCAAACAGTCGTGAAAGGTTTGCGAATCTACTTTTGACCCCCCCCCCCTTGGAAAATATTGAGAAATGCAAATAGACTATCTATTATTTCGTCCACTTTTAGTTAGTTCGTCGAAAGGGAGCAACTTTTATTTCTCCGGGAAATCAGACCGGCAATCTTCGCTTAAATTTTTAAGTGATTCTATTAAGATCTGGAGACTGTGCATTTGTCAATTTCACTAAAGTTTCCAACTTTCGGACTGTTTTAGCCTCTATAAGTATTGATGAAATTCTTTGAAAATTCAAGCGTAATCATCTTTGTTCCTTACTTCATATCCTATTTTTTGTACTCAAGTTACAAATAAACAAATATCTAGCAATCTATTCCTCTTTAGGGAAAGTAAGCATTTTATGAATATGAATAGGAAATAAACCGACTGTTTAATTTTTTGAAATAAATAAAAATATTTTGTCAGAAATAAAACAAACAGCATATAGTAAAAGGTTTTCAATAGAATTTGTTACATAATTTTGACAAAATTAACACTTATTGCACATTATACTAATATAGGATCTTTTATTAGATGCCAAAATGGCTTATTTCTCAAATTAAAAAAAATAAAAACAAATATTTAGCATACTGGATTCAATTTTTGGAGGTTTTAACGCGTTTGTTAAAGTTTTATCCAAATTCGATGTGGAAATGTAATACTTGTTTTTGAAATGCGATCTGTACACCGAGAGAAAAATTTAGTAAAAATTACCATACTGACTAGTAAGGCCACCACAGGCTGTCAAAACCAAAAAAATTACAATACTTTATAGAAAAATTTAGCAAAACAGTATAGTAACATTTCTTACATATATAGGGAATTTTTCTGAAAATATAGGAAAATTTACCAAACAGTATAGTAAAATTTCTTACAAAGTATAGTAATTATTTTGGTTTTGACAGTCTGTGATGGCTTTACTAGAGACAATATGGTAATTTTTACAAGATTATTTGTAATTTTTACTATATTTCTTTTCTCAGTGTACGTATTACACATATATTGCGCCAAATATATTTGCATTCTATAATTACTGATACTTGAGCATGCGCTCATGAAATGCACAAAAAAAACTTACCTAAAGTACACTCCCGAGCTACAAGAAATTTTGAAGAAATTCCCATCACCCCTTAATTCACCAAAGCTCAAAAAATTAAACCGACATCGCATAAGCCGATCTGCCGCTCTCCAGACAAGAAGAGCCAACAATGCCAGTCCCCGCAAAAACCTCCCTTCAACCTCTCTCCCAAAGTCGTAACAATGTTTGCATCTTATGAGCGCGGACTTAAAAGGACAGAACGAGAGCCCTCGACTCTCTCTCTCTCTCTCTCTCTCTCTCTCTCTCTCTCTCTCTCTCTCTCTCTCGACAGCTTGCCTTTCAAGCTCGCGGCGAGGCGTGGAAGAATTTTTCAATACGAACGCGAGAGCTCGGCGATACTCGTGAAAGGGGGATCTCGCGCGGGTTTTCGCTTTTCCGAAAACGTTCATAAAACCAGCGAAAGTGACAAAGGGACACGACGAGCAGCCGATAGCGGCCGCGATGCGTTGCTCCCGACAGCTTATTTATCAAGCCGGAGCGGAGCGGAGGCTTCCTTTTTTCGCGCGCGGCGCCCGGCGTTTATCGCCCGCAGATAGGAGAGAGGAAAAAAATTATAAGAGTGCCCAGAAAACCGTCGATAAGGGGATATTTATATTTGCTCGCTTTCTGCTACAGAAAGAGAGAGAGAGAAAGGGAAAAAGGGAGGACACGTGGCTGTGTTTGGGCGGAGTTCAATAATGTTTGGGGTATTGGGTTGTTTTCGACAGTATTGTAGCTGCAGTGAAAAAGTTGGGTTGATTAAAACTTTCAGAAGTGATGTGTCGCGTTAGTTTTTTCGTTTAATGCGGTTATCTAAAGTTTGTTATCTAATGTCTTTTGCAAGTTGACACAGATAAAGCACGCAAAATGCAATTCATTTTATGAAAATTTTAATTAATCTGACCTAAAACAGTGTGCGTAAAATTAGAGTAATAAAATTAATCTTAATTTATGGCAATTTGAAAATTTCTGCAGATTACTTTAAAGTTACATGTACATACAAAATTTAGATTTAAGGATAACTATAATACTTCACAAATCTTAAAATTATTTTTCAAATTAAAACCATTTTCAGAATCTAGAGAAGATAACACACTCGAAAATGCAAACATGGAATGATTGCGTAGAACAATTCATTAAATTAAAGCATGAGAATAAATGGTTGCAGTATGACTAAATTACACTCAGCGAAGGCAAGTAAATATAAAATAATGCCATTTTGAAGATTATTCAACGACCATTTATGAAATACATTCTACAAATATACCGCACATTTTATAAAACCTTTTAATCATCTCTTCAAACAAACCTCTAAAATCTATTTATTCCCCAAGCATTAAATATTTGCACCCTCTTAAGGAAGCAAAAGAAAAGCGTATACAGAAGTAAGCGACCTTTAAGTAATTTCCTTTTGACCCAGTCTCCGTCGCTTCGAAAAATAACGGGGCAAAAAGTACCTTAAAATTTATTCAAATACTTAAGCAGCCTCCGAAAATTCGGCGGCGAGGCGTGTCAGCCTCGAAAAAATATAATGCTCGCCGCAATTGCCTCGAAAATTCCACGAAAATTCTCTTGCGCCGCTCTCTTTTCCCGAGTTTATTTAGAGTTCAGAATGATGTTTACAAGATTGCGGCCGCGGCTGTTGTGGCCTCGCGCCTTTAGCGAGGAATTTAGTGGTTCGTAAATCATTCCTGCTTAAAATTTCAACGGGTTTTTCGCTGGCCTCTGCCGACTTTTTGTAAAACCATTGCTCTCGGCTTTGAATTATTTTGATATCACTTTTATTTTTTTTTAATCTAAATTCAGAATTAACCTATTAAATTCTTGAGGAATACTTCATAAAGTAAATAAAAACGTTTCATTCAAATTTAATTATATAATTGAATTATTGACTCTTGAAACTACGTAGCACAATTTAATTAAACTTACATTAGTGCAGAAAGTTTAATTAAAGATTAAACTATGCGTGAATTACAGTTCCATAAATAAACTCAAAATTATAATGTACCATTATAATAAATCTTTCACCAATGACTCCGGTTTTTATCGGAAATAAGGGGTCACTTCCGTACGTGAGATATAGGAAAGGAAAGTGGGCCGCACGCCGGACGCGTTTTAAAAACAGAAAATTAAAGCCCAAAGCGCGTCCGAGTTTTCACGGCCAAAACGGCCATCGCTCTAAACTGTCGGGCGTTATTAGCGCAGCTGTGCGCGGGCCGCCTCGCCTTTTTTTAATTAAAATGTTGCGCGAACTTTGCCCGCCCATTCGGATTGCGCGCGAAATTACAATTCACGCTTCGAGAATTATTTGGCGAGCGCGCCGAGTGCATTCATCGGACAGTGGTTTAGCGGCAAAATATGAGTCGAATCCGGTAAATAAAAACGATTTCGAAATTTGAAGGAGACGACTTGGCTTTGTTTAGAGATGATTTAGAGGGCGTTATTTATTTCGGATGGAGGTTAAAACGTTTTTAGATATTTCTTTCGAGATATTTTTAGATTTATTATGACTGTTATTAAATGGTCTTTTAGTATTTCAAGAGTGAACTGAAATTTGAAATAAAATTCGTGAATATTTCCTTCTTCTGTGGTAATTTATAAATTTTATACGATTGGATTGATTTGAATAATTAATTTAACTTTTGATTTTAGATCGAATAATCGTTTTTATTGCGTTTTGAACCCATTGTTTTTTATGTAAAGTCTGCAATACGGTTTGTCAAAAAAAAGTTTATTTTTTAAGATGAGGATTGAAAGGGATTTATAAAAAAGTTAAACTAAACTTTAGGTTGTTACGCTTTCGAATATATTAAGTAGTTATTCCAAGCACTTGAACGTTACAATTGTAAGAATTGTAAATAAAAAAACTCGGAAACTTTGAGAGAAGAAGCAAAAAAAAACTGAATAATAGTAAGAAATAAAGTGTTTCAGAAACTTTTTTTCTTTCTTTTCTCTGAAATCGACTAATTGATTGTAATTACTATCTATTTTGAGCTTAAAACAATGCATAGCTTTAACCACCGTCAATTAACCTCGTTAAATACACTATAACTCTGACATGTACTAATTAATTCAGATTTACCATTGAACAGCTACGAAGTTCTCAAAAGAATCAATTGCAATTACGGTAATCAGTATTGATATGTATGGGATCACTCAGGCTTGATATATATGGGATCATATTAAAGTAGCCTACTACCCCATTTTAAACCAAAACAGTTGATTTTTTACAGTATCAAATATTAATTTACTCAGGCAGACGTAAATTTATAATTACATCGTAAATTTGTTTTTTAATTTATTTATATAGACCGAAATACACCTCTAAGTTACTCGTTTTCAAAAGACAGTCCCAGCCCTCTCCTCACCCTTCGCGAAATGAAAAAAAATATATATTCCGCAAATTATCTCCAGCTGTATAAACGCGCGCAAGCGGAATCTCGATAATCAATTCGCCCGTCGGAGCACCGGACGACAACTGGTCCGCCGCTTTCTCCGTATACACCCAAAGCATACAACAAAAATGCAGGGCGAAGCGCCCGAAGAAACGGAATCCACGAGCAAAAAAACGGGGAGAAAAAAGCAGCGATAGAGAGAGAGAGAGAGAGCTCGGCGGAGGAAAGCCAAACGAGAAATCAATAATCCAATCCACGCATCCCGGCGCTCATGCATAAGTCAAGAAAACGACGCGCGGAAAGAGAGAAAAAAAAAGAGCAAGGAAGACGTCGGAGTCGAGTGCAGGGTCTTCTTGTTCTTATTCCACTTCTTCGGGCTTCCCCCCACCACCTCCCCCCACCCCTCCTTCGGCGAGGAGGATCCCGAAAATCCGCAAATTGCCGTCACGTCGTACGGGTGGGCGAATTCAGAAATTCCCCGAATACTCAATTTCTAAAAGATCATTTATTTTTGGTGTCAGAAGTTTCTTTGAGTACGTATACATATATATATATATATAATATGCGAGTCGGCTTTCTCTTTCTCCCTCTCTCTCTCTCTCTCTCGATAGCAGCGAGCGGCAATTTTCTCTTTGCATTTCGACTTCCGGCGCACCGAGCGGCGACGCTGAATGGAAGATCTGAATGGACAATTTTTATAATGACGATATTAGGTGGAGCTGCTCCGAGCATTGACTCCAGGCGCGGATTTGAATTTTAGCCCGACTGGATCTAAGTATTTTTCCGAAGTTTTAAGCGGCTGTATCTGTTTATGAAAAGTTTTCTTGCAAAAAATTTCCGAGCGAACGACCGAATATATTATCGTTAGACAATTTTAGCATTTTGTTTCGCCTCAAAATGTTTCGCGTCTCCTAAAGATTCATTTATTTTTAAATCTTTTAAATTCTGAGAAAACCATAACGCGTAAACCATAAAGAGCTAAGTATGTAACGGCAATTTAACGACTAAGAAGCGATTGATTATTCATTTCAAGTCAGCAATAATGACAGGTCGATGAGGGCATCGTTTGGCTAAAGCCCAGCCAATAGGGTTTCGTAATTTATATGGCTTGTAGAGCGAAAAAACGATAAATAAATTTATCGTAACCGCGTCAGGCCATCAATAACAAAGGGCTTTCATCGGCGTTAACCGCTCTGTTCGGAAATTGACACGTCGCCTCGTAACGATCATTCGGTATTCGACGGACGGAGCGCGACATCTTTCTTTACGTCGTCGTCGTGATAATAAAATAAGTAAAGCGAATCCAGAAGCGATAAACGCGAAAAATAAACGTTTATACGGAAATTACGTCGCCCCTCGTGTAATTGCTTTTTTATCCAAGGACTTCGCTGAAGTGTATCATATGAGGTTATTTTTTTACTGAATCCCTTTTCAATATTAGCGGCCTTAAAACATAAAACAATGTGACAACGTTTACTTTTCAGTATTTGTATAATTTCTTTTTTAATTAAATCCTGCAAAAATTTCAATATTGATAAATTGAAATATTGATCAAGATAACGATCAGACATAAATTGAAAGTTAATTATTTGAAAACGTATAGAATATTCCTTTACTAAAAAGAACATTCGTTGGATTCGTTAGTAACAAAGGGCTCAAATTTCAGAAATTGAATAAGCTAAAAAGATTAAATTTTTCCAGCGCTTTTGTTCAATGAATATTCTATTCATGAAGTCCGAAACGGAACCGTCTCGAAATTTAGCAGCAATTTTTCCCGAAATAACCGTCATTCCCGATCGGTCGTAATTACTGGCCCGAGCGTATGATATTTCACTCTTGCCAATTTGGCCCCATAAAAGCCACCCTAACGCGTTCAAAAATACCCCCGATTGGAATCCATTCATCTTTCCGACAACAATTAAATACTCCCGAAAATTTTCTTCCCGCGCACGTACCAGACGACCGAAAACCAAGGTCTCAAATAAAATAAACCCTCGCCGTAGCGGCCATCAATAAGCCGACTATATAGGTATATAAAGGGATCGACCGAGGGGGGGAGGGGGATATCGATAAATAAATTCCTTCGTTTTTCATAATTCTCGCGGGCAGCTTCTATTGAAAGCGGAATTATACAGACAATAAGCTCTACCAACATTGTTTAAATAAATATCTCAATTTCCAGAGTACAGAGGAAAAAAGTCAATACTCTGCCTCCCCGCGGTAGACAGGAGATTACAAAGGAGCGTATTAAAAAGGCAGCTCCTCCGAGCCGGAGACCGGGGGCGGCTTCCATTTCCGGCTCGGAATTCGCCGGGGCAGTTTTTAATGCACTCACCGCTGGGCCCGAGGCAGTTGAGCGCGAGGCCGAGCAGCAGCAGGAGCCGATAGCCCTGCGATATGTCCAAGTAGTAGTGTCGGTGCTGGCGTCGTAGCTGCTGCTCCCGGGGCTGCGCCGCGGTAGACGCGGCCGGCGCCTCGAGGACCATTTTTCCCCATGCGCGAGGCGTCGTCCCGGCGACCCCAATCTTAGCCAACTTCCGAGCTAGGCTCGATCCCTCCGATCCTCCTGCCTCCTCCCGCGGGCCGGATGCCGATGCGCTGGAAACAGAGGAAGAAAACTTCGCTGCCTTTAGTCTGCTTTTGGGATTTTTTTAATTATCAGAGATCCGTATCGTCGAATCGATTTACTAGAGCGACAATGGGTGGCTGAGGGGTGAAGGGAGTGAGACGGGAGAGGAGGTCTGATGAAAGAAGATCGCACTGATGGATTGGTTTTAAGAGCTTTTTTTTCATTTTAAATAATTCATTTTTATGAAAATGTAGGTGTTTTTACCTGAATCTGAAAGCAATACGTTTTTATGTAGATTAGTTTCATGCAATAATTAAAAAATATTCTACGACCAATCAAATAATCAATTCTAATAGTTACTCTTTAATCAATTAGTAATTAATATTAATTAAATATTTGACGGTTAAACCATTATCGAATTTCGATAATGTCGAATAGCGATTAATAGACGTAGAAGGTGCTAATTGCTTGCAATTATACTATTCTATCTCAATATTATACATCAGTAAAAATAGTAGTACTAACTCATTATATCGGATTTGGGAAAAAATAAAGTTTTTAGTAGTTTTAGTTCCAGGAAGCTTCTCCCTTAAAAGGCTCTCATAAAGTAAAATTTCTTAATCTTTTTTTAGACTATGAAAAATTCCTGGAATCATGATGTCGCTTTATGACAATAAAAAATATGGAATATGACTTTGGACATAATTCCTCTTTCCACGTTAAGAAAATTATTAATGGACTGGCAGTGGGGAAAGAATATTACTTTCTCAAAGTGAGTAACTTTCGAGAATATAGAGTCTACATGAAGCAAAAATTGCAATTCAACATTTTACAATATCCAGTTTTTTTCTCAAACTGTATAAAATAAAGGAAATGGCGGCTTAGAGAAAAGTTTTTTTTTTGCGATGAATTCCGAAAGGTTATTTCGTGACCAGAAAGTTTAAAATTTCTGCCTGTTCATGACGTAAATGGCATCGATATTTCAATACTTTGGGGTTCCATTTGAACGGCTATTATTTTCAGTTCAGATTCAATATAATTTTCAACAGGTTTTGTTTATAGTACAGTCTTGAAAAATTTATTCGTATCTTTCTAAGAAGTAATATATTTTTCTAATAAATACTTTTGAAGACATAAAATTTAATTTAATACAAAGAAAATTCTTTAACAGATTGGAGACTGAAATTAGTCTCCACGCCGTTGGAGTTGAAATCCTATTCAAGAACTGCTGCTAGTAGGATAACATCGCATAATAACGGAAAGTTCAAAGTTGATTAGAACGGATAATAATCTTCTATAATCATCAGGAAATTGGAAATAAAACACTCGGGATGAATACTATTGTTATTATAGAATTTTGGTATTACACAATAATATAGCTGCTATTGTATAAATGTCATAACAAAATAACTATAATATTTTGAAATATAAATTAAGAAAAATTCCCTTAATATAATAAAATAATTAATAAACAAAAAATATATTATTAATACACCTCATGCAAAAAAGTAATTGCAAGAGTTGCCCGTTTACCGTATGAAAATTTGATAAAGTACAGTTTATAATGCTATTAAGATCATTTTATTGCCTCATATACATATGCACTGCCCACATGTTAAGCCTATTTCATTCATAACACAAATACGCGTCAGCTGCACTCAAGGCGTTAACCACGCCACTATGCTGGGCTGTTCACTTGCTTTCGCGACACTGTAATTTCACTTATGACGAGCTTAACATTATTACAACTGAAATTCGCCTTAATTATTTCTATGAAAACTTGATGTTTCTTGCATTATTTCTTAATTCTTTGTGCTTCGTAATACGTGAGTTTGAACAAAAAATTAGAGCACTAAAATTTTTTTGTTTAAATTCATAATTAGTTGATATGTTAAATTTTTCCTCAAGCTCAAACTTACATTTGCGCAGTCAAAATTATTTAAAACTGCATTAATGCAATTGCAAATCGTGCAAGCTCTTGCTAATACGTCATTAAAAATTTGTGCGCTCTCACTTCAAGTACCGCAATTAATCGAACGACGTCCACTGCTCTATAGATCGAGAGGAGTTCGCCTCCAACCGCTGCACTCGACTCCAAAAACCCAAGGCTCCCTCTCGTTCCCTAAAGAGCCGCGCCCAGGGGCAATTCAATTAACATTCGTCGCAGCGCGATAAACCATGAAACAGCCCCCCCCCCCCTCCCTCCTCTACGAATCGAAGTGGGTCATCCACGCGCGACAAAAGCGAAGAATACGGATCAAACGCAGCGCTTGGGTATGCCCGGCATGCGTCGGTGACCGCAGCAAGTCCTATATCTGTCCTGCAGGGGCGTTTAGATTGCGCGCCGCATCCCTCCTTCCCCCTTCTTCACGGGGCTCCTTCCTCTCTCTCTCTCTCTCTCTCTCTCGCCGCCCTCCCCCCCTCCCTCGGCATCAATATCGCCGCGCCTCCTTTATGATGCGAGGCGCGCCGCGTCTGAGGGAGCCAGCAAAGGCTCTTTGGCCTCCCGCGGAGCGAGTGCATCCGCAAGTTGCTCTCTCCTCCGCCTCCCCCCCCTCCCGCCCCTCTCGCTCTATGCCCTGCTGCGAAAAGATGCATGCACGTGAAGCCCCTCCGCTCGAGCGACCAACGAGCAGTTTTCGAGTACAGCTGAGACCAAAAGTTGCTTGTTTGCCTAAGGTTTGCGCTTTGTAATAGGGGATCGCTTGGCGAGGGAGTTTTAGGAGGACGGTCGAGAATTATGGTGTGTACTCGGGGAATAACGATTTTGAAGCACGGCTACGCGCGTTTTGCAAAATGTGAATCCATACACAATGGGGTCGTTAAGGAAAAATGAATTTAAAATATTGCGTATAATATTTGAAAATTGTATGTGAGTCCGCGCACCTTTTTATATCTACTATACATAATATGCGTTAAATTTTTTAGAAATTCATGAACAAAAATACCAATGGAAGAAAAGGCGTGCAGCGATTAGAAAAATAAAAAAAACAGATTTTTTTATTAAAACATCAGGAATAATATATTTAAAATATTTTATTATTTATAAACAGAGTAATAGACTTGGTAAAATCGATAAAATCATTTTACGCCTCATTAAAAGCTCTATTATAATAATATTAATAATTCTGGATAAAAATTTAATTGCACTCTTCCTTTTGGAATTCATCAAATATTATTAAAACTTTAAAATAAATTGTCTATTATCATTAGCTCAAATCTAAATAAAGGATTATTAAATGGACTATTTTATCATAACAGCATTATCATATATCATAACAGGAAGATGCCAAGTGACAGAAACCAAATAATCAGAGAGGCAAACCTTACGCTTATTATAATGCAATAATTAAGCATAATTTAGGGAGTGAATGAACAATGACAGGTGGAATCCGCAAGTAGGCCGCAATTGCCCTCACTTGAGTGCGATACTCTCCGGTCTGCCGTCTACGAGCAGTATTCGAATTACGAAATGCAGCCCTTCCTTGTTCGGACGTCCTCGGTGTGCTACTGGTCGATGGCGGACCGCGAAGTGCCGCTTTTACGCGAAGGAAACTATGCACTGACACTGTAACGGATCCCTCCACACTTGGGTTCCTTACTGTAATTGATATTATATTGGGCAATTACTGCTGGCAAATAGTCGTCTTAGTTCCAATGTGATTTCGTCTACGGTCAATTGAACGTGATTGAAGTGATTAAAAACTCAGTATTCGAAGTATATAACGTGGACGTGGCATAATTAAGTCATAATCGCTTATACGTTATTAATCGTGAAATATATTTTCGCGCTTTCTTACGAGGATATTTTTCCGCTAATGATCGGATTCATTCATCCAAAACCGAATGCGGATTTTTAGACACTCAACACCACAAAAAAACTTAATTCCCAAGTAACTATATTATTTACTAACCAAGAATTTTCTAAACTTTAATATGTAAGTGGGTTTCAATTACGTTTGCAATCAATATGTCTCAAACTTTTAAGGTTAGATTATATATATCGACATAACCCTTAAAACACCTATTGGAAAATATCGTCTGGGGCAAATTTCTTTAAACACCCTCCATAAGTAAACTCCATAAGGAAGCCGATAATATATTTAAATTACTTTTTTGGTAACAAAATACAGGAAATATTTATATCAAAAACATTAGTAAAATGAATAAATTGTTTTCGTTTAAAGAAATATTCTTTTTCAATTACATCTCGCATTAAATTAATGAACAACAAGGGTGAAAAATGATCTGAATCTCAAAGAAAATGAAACCTTGCAGGTGAACATAAGAATAGACCTCAACAATGTGACCATTATTCTACATGAATCCGACAAACTGCACGTCATCCCATTTTGTTATGCTCTGGATCAATTTATTACCCACATCCCCGAAGGAAATGCTCCCCTTTGTGCGTGAAAAGTCGGCCGGCAAGCAACAATCATCGAAATCATTACCCCAAGCGTAAAAAAGCACCAAGCCGCCGAAACGCGCCGCACAGGGTACTCGCACAATTTCGCATCATCGATCGCTTCGGCAATATTTAGCCCAGCCTGCCTGCCTGCAGACTTTTGAGTGCAGAGTGCAGCGGCGCGAAAGAGCAAGCGGCTCAAAGTTTCGCTCTTGCTGCGCCGCGCGCAAAAGGAGAGCGAGCGTATGTGCACACTTGAGAGTCGCGAGGAAAGAAAGCGGCTCGCATTGATTCGCGTGGGAGTATAGAGGCTTTTGAACATTTTCGATGCGCCGCACAGACGAGCGAGGGGAGCGAGAGAGCTCGGAAGCGTTCTTCCGCGAGTGAGTACGATGGTTTTTTCTGTCGGAGTTTGCCGGGAGAATTTTCGGTATTCGCGCTGAATTAAGCCCGACCGGCGAAATGAATGGAGATCGAGGGCTGAAGGACTTCTGTCTGAGCGGACGCGGAGTTTAACTACTGGGTAACCAACTTTTTCAACGGATCGGTAGTTCGGGTTGATTGAGTCATTGATTTTGACTTTTTCTTTGAATGCGGTTTTAATCACGCGCTAAAAGCTTTTCGAAATTGGAAACCCGATATAGGTTTCTTCATTGTAAACCTTATACTTTTTTACAAAAGTATAAACTTAGGCAAGTAGGAGTTTGTTTGCCAATAATACATCCTAAGAGGTCTTTTACAA
>JAWWEO010012616.1:0-29151 GCA_035582975.1 Ormyrus labotus
TACTATCTTTATCTGTACGAATTGGGCGCTTGAAATTGTGTGCACAAAAATTCGATTTTGCGCGTTAATGGGTTAATTTATCGAATCTTCTTTCATTTATACCTGGTAAAACTTTTTTGTTCATTTGTATATAAATTATTATATTTCATACATATAAATTTAAAATCGCGACAACGTTCTTGGTTTTTGAAAGCACAGTTTTTTTTTCCCGATCACCAGGAAGTACGTGTATACCAACTTGCATGATAGCTGACGGTCCGGATTTTTGCGGACGTCCAATGCCACATGTTATCCGTTCGAGCATCATTGACTCTCGATATTTCACTTTCGCTTATCGAGTTACCGTCACCGAGTACTCGTCATTCACAAATTAAATCTCTCTCTCTCTCTCGGTGAAGTAACCTTTCTTAAGCGCCTGAACGCCGCAACTCCGTCCGAAATAACCGACGTGGTAAGTAATGCGATAAGAGCAACTGGGATAGAAGGGTGGAGGGGGGGTCGCTGGCCGTTTGAGAAATTACTCACAGAGAGGGTTTGCGCTGTAGCTTAATGCTTCTATTACTGCATATTTATGGCTGATAATAGATACAGTTCGCACTCTCTGGGTAGCTCGTCTTCACAGAGACTGCGGATTTCGGGATTGAATTGTTATCCGGGGGAACAGAGTGTCATAATTTTTACTAAGATTATGGTTTATGGAGTGCTTACTATGATTAAATATTTGCACGAAGAATTAAGATGGCTTTTTTTTTTATAGTTGTAAAGGATAGCTTGAAAGAATTAGGTATGACAATAAATGTTCATTGCAGTGCTAAAGAAAATTATTTGTTGAAAAAAATGTATGCCTTCATCATACATTCAAAACGTTAATTAAGAAATATTCAATCTTAAACTCTAAAATGCAATACATATGTAAAGAACTTCCCGACTAGAATCAGGTCATGGGGCTCGCGTCAGGGCCTCATAAGGCACTTGAGTGCCTTAAGAGGACCTTACTCGCGCCTCATTACTTGCCTGATTCATTTCTCGGATTGTATTTTAAGACAGCTAGTTAAATTCAGGCGCACTATACGCGCGCTCTATTATTTTTTCTTCATTAGTGGCCTTTCATAAAAATACATTCTTAATATTTAGTTATAATAGAGCCACTCACAACTTTCAAAATACTTATGTACTGTGTGCTCACAGACAACATTCAATCCGAGGATCGATTTAAATTAGAATAAATTCGCCTTATTATTCCACTTTTTGAATAATTCTTAATTTTGCGAACGTTTTGTTAAATATTACAACTCGCCAACGGCCATACCACGCTGATCGCACTGGTTCTCGTCCGATCACCAAAGTTAAGCAGCATTGGGCGCGGTTAGTACTTGGATGGGTGACCGCTTGGGAATCCCGCGTGCTGTTGGTATTCTTTTTTGGATTTTTTCCTTTTATTAATTTTTTATATCATTTTGGCATACTTTTGGCTATACTAAACAAGCAACTTTTTTAATATTAGCTAAATTCAGGCGCACTATGTACGCTCTATTTTTTTGATGCGCAAAATAATCCTGAAACAGACGGAGTTTAGATTAGGAATAAGTTTTTAAACTCAATTTATTCAGGTAAAAAGTCTTTCGCGCTTCCGTTATCGAATTCAGCACCTTCGGATGGAAAATTTGTGAATATCTTAATCCATGCTACCATTAACATCGTTCATAAAGTATGATAAAGCGTCAACGCATTAGGGGCGTGCTATAAAACACTGTGCCATGAAAATAGGGGAAGTACAAGAAGACGTGTTTGCGTGTCTAGATGGTTACAGCCACTTTATATAACTTGTGCATTGGCCAACAAAAATATTCTTACATTTCAGTTTTGGAAATTTATATTTAAGAATTGACACAGTTATTTTATAAGATAAGTAGAAGCTCATTTTTACTTTTAAATAAATTTCTTCTTTTTTGAGGTTCTGAAATCCAGCAAGTATCTTTATTTCTGTAACATAGTTCAAACCAGTTTGTAAAGATTACACCAAAAAATGCTGCGTCATTGATTTAACTTCAAAATTTATAAGGTTCGAGATCGATTTTCTATAGGATTAAGAATATTAACAGTACAAAAAACTTTTTCTTCATATTCATTTTTATTTAAATACAGTATTAAAATTATACCTTCTTTTAGATTAAGGAATATGTTAAAAGTAGGTAAAAAAGTAAGTTTATACAAAAAATATATATATATATATATATACCGCATTTTAAAGTTCATTTTAAATTAGCCATGTAAATACAAAAGACTAACTTTTTTTTTTCATAATTTTCTATAATCGACAAAAATTTTTATGACGCGTAAGCCGATCGATCAACTCGAATTTTAACATCCGTTCGCTTTTTTTCCATTTTTATGCTTACAGGTTGCAAGTGATAGATGCCGCGCAGCAACGCAGCAAAAGTTTAAATTTGTTTCCTTCATCTTGATGCATCGTAACACGATAACAGCCGAATAAAGCAATCTGCACACGGTACATCGGTCGAATTTCAAATTTTTCGACAGGAGTTATGTATACCTCCGCGTAATAAAAGCGCTCAACTTCTAACGCGTATTGGATAACGATTCATTGAATTCCTGCTCGTAAATAATGTGAGTTGTTGCGCCGATGTTGCACGCGTGATTTTTGAACGGACGAACTCGTTACGCGGAAGAAAATTATTGGGAAGGATGAAAAATGAGCGCACGTGCATCTGCGTACTAATGTGTAATCCAAATTGAATTTCCCTTAAGGGAAAGCCTGAATTGGTAACAGAATACTTTTTAAATTTACTGGAGGTGTTTTATCGATCAGTTTTACTCTAATTATTCCATTTTGAAGCTTCTTCTGTGAGACAGCAAAACTAAATGACAGCATCAATAGTTCATTTTAATATATAAATTGCACTTGGGATTGTAACAGGAGAAATATTGACTATATAACAAATATAATATTAAGTTTTATGTTTATTTATAATATTATACAATACAATTCTCAAAGAACACATCCACACGAACAGCCTTAAAATATGTCACACTAAAAACCAACAATTAATTTTTTGTATAAAGCAATTTTTTTGAAAATTATTCTATATCTCTTCCAGAATTTTTCAAATATAAAAACGATAAACGACATTAAGTATCCAAATGCAAAGAAAATCCCTATTTTATTAGGTGATACAAGTGTACTTCTAGAAGACTCAATTGCATCAATGTCACGAAAAATATCTTTATTATCTGACTTAAATTCTGACCCAAGCTGATCTCGAAGATAATCAGTTATTCCTGAATCAAAAAGATGACCTATAATTTTATTAAATTTCTTTATATAAGGCGACGTTTTAGCAAGATTCATGCAACTCCAGCCTTCTCCAAAAGGTTCTTCAATGTAATTTATAATCCAGCCATTGCTAATATCAGAAAAACTTTTAGAAATTAATACTGCAAAGTCTCTTACTAGGTCACATCCTCCAACTCCTCCGCGTCCACTAATCAAATCAGAGACGCAATTCTGCATATTGGTATTCCAATTATCATCTTCAATGATTTTTGAAATTGAAATTAATTTTTTTAAAACTGTATAATTTTTCGAAGCATACAGACTCTTCGTGTAATTGGTTATTGAAGGTTTAAGGCCTGCATTAAGTACGTCCTCAAAAGTTTTCATCTCAAAAAATGATAATTGATCTAAGTTTATAGAAACTAATTCTTCCAATAATTTTGCTGAAACCAAGAAAGGTATCGTACTCAGTACCAAGTAGATTATTCTTTCAGAAACTTTATCTGGGAGTCTTGTTATGGAATTTCCTATTGATATTTGTATTATTGTATAAATACTCCATGGATTTTTATTAAAATGTATTAATTTCGTATAAATGATAACGACTACGAGAATGATTACAGTCATGTTTAATGTGACTGTTAAGTCATCAGAAAATTGTACCTTAAAAAATCCATACTGCTTTACTATTAGATTAGCGCTTTGTTGATAAACAAATCTGCTTATTTCTGCATCGTAATTTTCAATAAGTTTTCTTCCGCTTAAATAATATGTATTTATTATTAAATCGAGCACATTGTGCTTCATTGTCTCAAACATTTCTACGTAAGAAACATTTAAATTTTTCAACTTTTCAGTGTCTGAATTGATAACTTTCACACTCATAGAAAAATTTAACTGCTTAGATATTATATTTGCAACAGATAGATCCAAACCATATAATCCTTCTAAAATGTTACTTCTATTGAAATTTTTTTTAAGTACTACCTCAGGGAAATTATCCAAAAATCCAATATTAATAGTTATACCATATAAATTTTTCGTTTTGTCTGTAAATAAATTTGTATGAGGTCCGAAAATTTCTCGTCGATATAAATGATTAAATGGATTATATTGATGGATTGTTATACTCATTTTATCAAACAATTCAAACATTGCTGGATAAGTAATAATACTTTGTTCTACTATTTCAATAATTGTTACATCAAGGAATTTGTAAACCCAAGCATATTCGAAAAATTCAAGAAAACTCACTCGCTCTTGATTGTGCACAAGTAAAATCAGGTACTGTGGACGGGATGACGTCGTTGTATGCGTGACCAAGAAATTAATTGTTTTGTAAAGTTCTTCAATTATATTGTTTTCATTCTCTTCATTGACAAGTGCTATCTTTAAAGATGAGCGTTCTGGCCATGAAGTAAGTGTATTTTTTAAAGTTAAGAAATTTTTAGAATTAATTTCACTTCGCAGTGAACTCATTTCTATGATAAACGATGGAAATTGGTTTATTAATTGACGCATAATTACCGCTGATGTAGAAGATAATTTTTTTAGCGATTCTGTGAATACTAATGCTTTATGAGATGTAACATTTGATTTCATGTGATGAATCAAACCATTCACTACCTCCACCTTTTTACCTTTAGAAATTATTAAACTACTAAGGAAAATGAGACTGATCATCAGGTAATAAGTTTTCATTATTTTTTTAATAGGAAATAAATAACACTTTACACAGATGATCCAACGTACAGAATGAGCATTCTAAAAAAACTTTTCACTTAAAACTGACTTATGCAAAACGATAAATATATTTCTAAATCGATTATTTAACTTTTTAAAATTGTCCCATAAAAAAAATTGCAAAAAGTTAAAAATTATTTTTAGATAATCAATATTTCGATAATTTATTTTACACTTGAGTTTTGTAGTCCTAAAGAGAAAAGTTCTAAAACTTCCGAAATATAGGTACTTAATAAAATTTTATTTTAAAAAAATGGTTTGTCTAGAGTCGAGTTTTTACATTTAACCTTCTCAAAAAATTTATTTAAAAAATTTTAACCTTATAATAATCTATTATAAACTTCTTTATTTAAATACTGATGGTAGAAGATCAAAACTTTTTTTTATAAGCTACAAAACGAAGGTCAAGTCTAAATAGATAAATTATTAAAAGAAACTTTAAGAAAATGTGTTTTAATCTTGAAACACAGATAACTAAATAAGTCCTGGCAGTCTAAAAATATCTCTGAACTTAAATAAAAATAAACATGCAGACTGTATATAAAGACAATTTATTACGGTGATTTATTAAAGCTATCATTTTCGATAAAATAATTTTATATTCTGATTTTAGTACTCAAATATAAGTTGTTTCAAGAGTCTCCAATTTGTACACTCTTAACCTAAATATAATCAATTATTGAAACAAAAGTGTGAATTTCGAGATCGACGCTAAAATTACTTTCGCGGATTTCTCGATTAGGGCGCATGTATGATAACCTCCACCCTCTCTTCTCGCCGTAAAAATTAATCAGAAGTATATCTTCAACGCCACTTCTTATATTTCATTTTTATTTTTAAATTTGACTAAAAAAATTCATCCCCATTTAGTTAATGATTCTCGTTAAACAGCTCATAAATGCGGGAACAGAAAGTAAAATTACAACTTTGCTATTTTTTTACTGCGAGCGGCCCAAGCAATGAGAGTGTATATTCGCTCATTGCTTCTGGTTTGTCTGTTGAAATAGTGCCTTTTTACTGCTGGAACATTATGCTAAATGTTAAAAGAACCTTGTCATTACAAATTTTCAAATGGGTTAGTTATTTTTAAGAGAAACGCTTGATAATTTTCTCAAGACAGTTATTATAATTAAGTAATTACATAAATATTATTATAATATTTTACTATTTTATTATAATATTTTTACTACTTATTTGTTATCCAGAGAGAGTATTTAGTAAAATTGTTGACTAATTTCATCATTTGCCAAAAAACTGGATGTTCTTATTATTTAAGTTTAGAATTTGTTGTACCACTTTTATAAAAAATTTTAATAAATGAAATACTCGGTAGCTTCAAACAAACGTATGAACAATTCGAATTCAATTTAGTACAGCAGAGGAAGATTAAAAATGTTTAATTTACAAGGTACAACATACAGCAATTGAAATTAAAACAAATATTCGAATCCCTTTTTTAATAAAACATTATTAACTTCACAAGCCCGAAAATCCAATATTTTTTAATACTTTCCGCTCGAAATTTGAAAAAGCGTACAATACGATCGCGTAACAAGTCGACCCGCGTTTCGGTCCCTCTTCATATTTCGTGCAGCTTTCCGGAATTACAAAGCGAGGACGACGTCTGTGATATATTCCAGCGATACGCGAAAATCTTTCCGACCGCGATGAACTTTTTCCCTTTACGTCGGTTCCCCCGCGGGCTCCTCCAATAAGTCGGCGCGCGAGCCTCTCGTCCAATTCGAGAAAGATCGCGCAAGAATCCGAGGCAAGTCGATAAAGAGGAGTGTGTGCGCTCCGCGTATACGCCCGCGCAAATGCTCGCGTTCGAGTCCCGATCCCGTGAGGGAATCTCGGATTAAATTGACGAGCTCCGCCAGGTAGATATTCGAGTTCGATAAAGCCAGATCTAACGTATCTGCTACTGGGGGAGTTGAAAGCGCACTGAGGGATATTTATCGCCGCCTCGATCGTTGTAGGACGTTACATCCGACTTGCAGTGGCTTATGCTTCTTTTCTTCGCTTTTTTTCGGGGAGATACTGCGGTAAATGGCCTTTCAGCAAACTTTTCCATTCTGCTTGTCGGCGCGTCTAAAGGTGACGGGGAAATCTTGTTTCGGAGATTATTAGAATGCGTTACTTTGCTATTTTTAGATTTTTTTTCTTTTACATACATAGAATGTATAATCATTGAAAAAAAACGCATTTCTGTAAGTTCTAGTGATTAGTAAAGGAAAATTATAACTTTAATTTATGATTTATTTTTACGACAATTAAAAGATCAAATGAATATTTTTATTGGTTTAATTTTATAAATTGTACACGTAGAATGACATTCTTATTAAGAACAAGTACGAATACATATTTACACCCTAAAAGCTCAATTTACTGTCAACTCTAACGAGTAAGTCCAATTTTGGTAAATGAATAATGCTATCATTTGTATTGTTACTTGAATTTTCCAATAAATTTATTTTTAAAACTGAATTTTTTCGTAGCGTGTACGTTCTTCTTTTTTTCAACGTACATTTCAAATATTTATAACGCATGATGTACTTGTTGAAGCTACGTAAAAGAGTTATTTAAATATTGTAAATTTTTATATGACCTTTAAATAACTCTTTTTCGTAAATATTCAATAGAATATAGATTTAAAATAGTTGCAAGTGTTATTACTGACCGCGATATTGTCTTTTTCGGCCTGTATAGCTTTAATAGCTAACCCGATAGAAAGTTTCAGACAATTTCTGATATACAATATTGCAATATTATCAGAAACTTTTTACCAGGGTAAAAGGTTTGAAAAATTATTGTTAACTTCTCGAATCAAAATTAAAAATATTGATTAATTATTCGCAAGAGAGGGAGTTGAAATTTTTTATTCCGCGTTACTTTTATCGTGTTTCGCACAATTAAGCGCAAAGCAAAAGTTCACCCGCGTAGGAACAATCGCAGCATATGCATCGACGTAATAGCAGCTTAACTATGAAACTAAACTAAGCTGAACGCACGAAAGACGAACGAGCAGTGACATCCAATACTTTTTATGTCGGATAAGATCCGCGTCGTTGACGTTGATTGTGCTATCGTTCTTCTCTTGCTCGCTCTCAATCCTTCTCCCTCTCCACCCTGGGCAAAACGAGCGAGAGAGAGAGAGAGAGAGAGAGTGAGAGAGTGAGAGCACCCGCCGCGAGGCCAAGGCTGGTGATGAAAGTCCTTTATCATCGAGCTTATCTCGAAACGTAGCGGCGCACGTGCGCGCGTATATGCGCGCGTAGCGCCTCGACTATGTATGCGCGAAATAGAGACATACGCCCAGAGGGAGAGACGGCGATAGAGATTGGAGCCGAGGCAAGAAGAAGACGCCGGGGATGAGGAATGTAGCCTACTCGAGCTAAAGGAGACTCGAGAACGGCAACAAGAGCGAGAGCCCGCTGGTCGGCTGAAATCGCGGAGGGACGATGGACGGGGAGAGATTGCGAGGATGTGTTAAGCGTGAATTAGAAGCCGGATTGTCGTTTCTAGGGTGAAACGCGTTTCAAAGGGATTTAAGGAGTAATTACTTTTTTGAAGTAACTTATGTTTTGAAAAGAAACTAGGTTGCTTTGTAATAACGAAACTCTTCAATAATTTTATCTAATGCAATTGCTTATTACTATAATGTGATTTACTACAAAAAGATAATATTTCTTTTTTATATTACAATTTTATATTTTCAATTTTACAGAATTTTTGTTTAAAATGTTGATTTTTTTTAATGAGATATTTTAATTCAGAAATTATTAATATATTTAAAGAGATAAATATTATAATTTCTGATTTTAATTACATTTACACTACTTTGGAGTCTCTGGAATTTCAATCTGTAAGATAATTACTTCTTTTCTTACTTGATTCAAACTTTTATTTTCGTTAACGGTTTCCATTTGAATAAAGAAGTGTAAAATGTAAATTAATTGAAATAAAAACAATAGAATACTTTCAGAGGTCTCTCGAAGCCGATCGACAGAAAAGTAAACACTCATTTAGAATCCAAGTTTGTACCCCTACAAAGCGTACAAAAAACTTTCTTAATAAATAAGAAACAAAGGAAAAAATCGACTAAATCGAACCATGAATACCTTAGAAGCTCCAAACGTAATTAACTTCATTACGCCCCAATTGAACCTTTTCACTCTGATCCCATTCAAATTAACATATATAGCCCCAAGCAAGAAGGGCGCGGCGAAAGAAAAATAAGACAAGAACTCCAAGAAGATCGACCGGAGGGGGCTAAAGCTCTGTCAAATATCCGCCTTGAATAATTACCTAAGTGTCGGCCAGGCCACTTTAACCGCCTTGCCCTCCCCCCCTATGAAAAAGGGGCGTCGACGCCAAGATAAATTGCGCGAGAGTAATCGCACTTCTCCTACATCATCGCGGCCGATATTCGGGCACGCGTGCGCGCGCGCCGTCCGAAAGCGAAAATTGCCCGATATTACGCATGTTGCCCGAGATAAGCCGTATCGGGCCGACCCAAGCCGGGCTGTTACTACTGCGTTCGAATTTCCGCGACGCTGCCAAGGCGCACGCGCGAGTTTTGAAGCTTCGCCGTCGCGTCGGGCAACGACGGGCTGGAGTGGGCTTGATTAGTTTGTTTAGAGTTCGTATCTTGCTTCGTTATTTTTAGACGGGAGACTTGTCGTGCCGCCGAGAAACGGACGAGCGGGCAAGAGGAAATAGAGGCGAATTAATTAATTTTTAATCGCTCGCGTGACGTTGATTCAACAATAATCTGATAGTTGCGTGCTTCCTTCGGGGTAGAAGTTTTTATTCGGGGTGTAATTTAATAAAACGTTCGGCGTTCGATGTGATTATTATAAAGTTGACGGATGAAAGTTTCGGTGGAACAAAATTTACGCTGTAAAATTTACCAGAAAGGGAAAACGCTTTAACGTCAAAACAATTTTAATTTCAACAAACGTCTAATTATAAAATTTCAAAACGCTCAAACTTTCCCAGTAAATATTTTTTGAATCGCGGTAACATCCCGCTGCCGCATAATAAATTGCTTCGTGCCCGTCAGCATCCGCAACTTTTTGTCCCTAAACAAAGTGCGACAGGAAATATTTGTTGTCGCCTCTATCGCGTTGAGAAATTCATAGCTCGTCTCTTGTTTGCCTCGCGCGCTTGCTTTTAAACAAACTTTTTTAACTTGCAACAAACATTTTCAGGAGGGGAAGAGGGGAGGGGGAGGGGAAAGGGTCAGCGGAAGAGAGCTACCGCATTCCTTTTTCCCCATTTACCGGCCGAACCCGCAGTCAAATTCACCGAAAAATAAAAAAAATAGGAAAAGAAGAGTCGAAGCGCCTCGGAATGACTGATTGGTATGTATTGTACACGTCAAACCTCCCTTTTGTTTACGTTCGTTTTCGCACAAAGCGAAAAATAGAATAATACACGTCTGCGCGGCCGGGCGGAGAGCGTTTTTCCACTGCCGGGATTACGAAAAACACAATGCGCGAGAATTGGGACATTGAGCAGGCAGCCAAGCTATACCGAGAGAGACAGAGAAAAAAAAAGCACACACACAGCAGCAGCAGCAGCAGCAGCGGCGGCGGCGGCGGGATACGAGAAAAAAGAAAGAAGTGATAAAAGGCAGACACATTCGGAGAGGTGCAAAAGAGGTGTTAAAAGGAAGAGCTCGAGTGGGTCATATATAAAAATGAGGAAAATCCGAAATCAAGAGAGGGAAGCAGCTCTGACAGCCGCGGCGGGCAAACGCGAATAAATCATAGAAAGGGTGAGAGAGAGAGAGAGAGAGGGGCCCTCTCTCTTTTGCGCCCTGTTCTTTCTCTCGTCGAACTCTCCCTCCCTCCCTCTCTCTTTCACCCTCCCTCGCGTGTCTTCATTATCCGAAAGATGCGCTCGGGGGCAGACGACAACGCGCGGAAGGTGTCACGTGTTGGGCGAGACTCGTGACTGGAATTGCGGGGAGCCATTTTGAAGCCGCGGCGCGATTGAAATTTTTCCGCGAACGCCAAGGCAGCCGAGGCTCGTTCCCTCCTGTCTTTCTCTGTCTGAAGCGGAGAATCCCCTGTAATTTCGGGGGAGGAAAGTTGCCTGGTCATGTTAAGCGATTGGAAATTACTTTCTTTTTTTTCGGAGCCGCGGCTCTTTTATTGGAATACTTTTTCTTGCTTTGTCGTTTCGGCGCTGAATTACCCTCGGAAATGTGAGTTAAAGATTTAAATTTTTCTATGAAGCGCCGCGCGACTAAATCTTAGCGTGTAAAGTGTAGTTTAAAGAGCGAACGTTTTAATGATGAGTCGCGAAATTGAAAAGGTTATCGTGCATTAAGATGTCGGGAAAAAAATCAGGGAATAAAAGGGGGTCGTAAAAGGCGCGAAGCGAATTGTCACTTTTGCCACGACTTTCGAGGTACTTACGTTCGCTTTGTGAATTACATGGGACATAATGAAACTGTAACAATGAAAGAGGATAATGAAACTCGAGACCGTTATGCATTTGTACACCATCCCGTCATATTTTGTTTGAAGCACGACGTGCCAGTACTAATCTTTTCTCTGAAACGTTTGAAGGGTTATTATGGAACTGCAAATATTTAGGTAAGTCTTCAACAAGCTTTATCTTTTTATATGCATGCACGTATAAGTAATAAAAATTAATGGAATATGTTGCATTATTGCAGTCACTTATAAATTTAATACATTACTTTTGTGGAAATGATTCTATAGCTCTAAAAAACAATTTTACCGAGACGACAAAAATGAAAAAAATAAAAATTAAAAAAAAACTAAATGCAAATTTGATAAGCGTTTAATTACAATTTAAATTAGCACGCATTAACCAGCAACAGGAATCCCCTCACGGAACGTTCAAACCGCGACACTAAATCGGCGAAAAACTGTCACTGTCGAGCGTCACACTCCGCCGGCATAAAAACACAAGCGCCTATATTCATAAATTCAGCGAAAAGCGACGCGCCGTCAAATCTACACATCCCAGTGGCCATGACAATTAACACACGAAGTGCATCTCCGAGCGGCGACATGCATGCATAATGATCGCGCTTCGGTGGGGGGGGGGGGGGGGCGGAACGCGTCGTTCTCCGCGCCCCGGGAATTTTGAATATTTATTTTCGGCAGTCGGTGAAGGCCTCAATGGCGTATCGGCATTTTGCGATCCGTCACTCTCCGTTGGCTCGACTAGCTCTTTTTTTTTCGAGGACTCGACTGATAGGACGGGATCGCTGTGAAAACGAGAACGGCACGCCTGCGGTTTTATTTTTCATTTTTGGTCTCTTTTTCTCCTCTCGTGGCCCACCGCTTTTGTCGGAGAAACGCCGACTCTCGATAATAAATGAACGAGAAACAGAGAATCAAAGAGGGAGAGAGAGCGAGAGAGGGAGAGAGAAATCAGTGCGACCACTTGCCTTTTTTTCGGCGTGTAACAAAAGCGGAAGCGCGCGGTCACGGAATTGGAATTTCAAATTCCGGCGGCTACGAAAATTTGCCGCGATGATTCTATGAATATAAGAATAGCCCGCAACATTCTGGGCCAGCGAACGTACGCAGAAGGGACGAGAGCCGTCGGAGAATCGATTTGCATATTCTGGGATGTGTCACGCCGGAGTTCGATCGCGCCTCGCGACGGCGACGAGCTTTCTGTTTATTTCTCTTTCTCTCGCTTTTTGGACAGCTGGTGGAAATAGCTGTACTCGAGAGAGAGCGGCCCTTCCTGCTTTCTCTATTTAAATACAGGTCGTTGACACAGTAAAGCGCAGACTCGTCATTTGATTACTTTTTAATTACTTTTCTGGAGTTAAATTCTCGACTCTCCGTTTCTACGCTTTATTGAATATTTTAGCTAAATTCAATAATAGAAATTAGTTCTTTATTCACTGAATTACTCAATGTCCACATTTGAATTTTTATTCCCAAATAATAATTATTATGTGGTTATTTCTAAAAAATGATAATGAATCTGAATTAGATTTTTAAATTCTCACTTAGTTTTCTTATTTATAAAACTAATCCATGTCCTTACAATTGTAATGAAATTTTACCTCTCATTGATACAAACATAATATTAAACATTTTTATTGTTCAGCCGTTGCATAAGTTACAAATGGAAGCAATGTAAATGAAAAAGTAACTAAGAGGAAAAGAGCGGAGAAAAGGAAATTGTAAGAGAAACGAGAACTACTACTACTCGGTAGGATGTAAGTCTTGAGGTCTTGGAATGTTAGAGCAGCAGGAATTGCCCGCTCTCGCTTCTCCTCCTTCTCGCCGAACAGAACGTATCCTATAGATGTGAACGAGAGCAAGCGTCGACTGGCAATTTCCATTGGGATCTGAAATGGGAGTAGCAGTATGTTTGCCGAAATTACCATCTATCAACCCCGAAGGAATCGAAGACCGAAAACGGAGGCGAACCTGGAGACGGCGAATGGAAGTGAGAACCTGCCGAAGAATGGAAAGAGATGGAGCGAATGGGGGGAAAGGGAGAGAGATTCCGTGTTAAAGCAGAGGAGCAAAAAAGTGATTTTCTCCTTTAACGCTAATATACGTCTAATTAGGTAGCAGAAATTTATGAAAATACGTCTATTTCTGGTGGAAAAAGGGATTCTTTGCAGGCAGCCTCTTCCGTAAATCTGGCTGAAATGTCACCAGAATAAAGAATTCGATATAGCAGAGAATACAATTTTCTTATTTTACTTCAATTTTCGACTGTCTATCAGCAGTATCATCTTATATACTCTTCCATCAATATTATAAAGTATTTTTTCGTTACTGCTTTATTTAGTTTTAAAATTGATAACTGTTTTTCTGCGACAATTACTTTTTTATAATGAGGTGGTTTTTTATTAATTAACCTTTAGAAATCTTAGTGCGATCGAATACAAGTCTATTGTTGTATTACGATAAAGTGGAGGGAAATATCAGCTTGGGGAAGACGCCACAAGATTTTCTTTGTTGTGCAAACAAATCGCAAGAAGTGCTTGATAGATTTGTTTATTATGATTTTCTTATTCAGTCGCCTAAATACTTCAGGATTTTAGCATCATTATCAGTTTCCTTTCGAGCAGCGTCGAAGCTAGTAGCTCTCGATCTAAAATTTCCATCAAATTGAAACATCATTCTTCAAGCTTTGGTTTGTAATATCGTTAAAAAAAAAGACGTTAATTAGATAATTTAATAAGCTTTATTAAAACAAAACCACCATTAAAAGGTAAGAAAATAATTTTTTCTAGATTAAATTAACTTTTTTATTTTACAGTCAATTGGGGGAAGATTCCACAGAAAAGTGCGAGGTAAGATGCCACCGACTATTATTATTTTTTTGTTAAAAAACTTTAAAAATATTTATTGAGAGAAAAAAAAATTTATTATAATTATATTTTCAAGTTTAATAAAAGTTAAAGATGCCACATTTACGTCATAAATTTCAATTATTATTAATTATCAATTAACGGAATTTTTTTCAAAGAATTGTTATTTGTTGTATTTATTAGTTTATTGAATTCTTTGTATCTTTAAGTTATAAAAATGTTATTTCATTAATTTTTGAGATATTTATTTCAATTTTTTCCTTAAGTAAGTTCTTCCCCCGCTTTACCTTATAGAAAAGAATAATACTATTTTGTCTAATGTATAAACAAAAATTAGCTTTGAACACTTCCATCAATCTTTTTTGAAATCAGCTGAGCCTAATATTGATCGGCCGTCTTCTTGTCTACCCCTTCCTACGCTTTTTTCTTCTCCTCAATTCCGTAGGAACTTTCTCGTTCCACTGGACTGGTGTCTATCATCTTAACGAAGGGGCGAGTTGTGAATTTGTGGCTATCTGTCTACATCAACGGCGTTATTTGCGTCACAGCGATTTTCTCCGAACGAAGAACTGCATGCGCAGTTCCCCAAAAATCAAAGTATCTCCTGAAAAACTCCCCTACGTGTCTGTCAAAAGATCACGACGTGAACTTGCGTGTCTAAGTTTCGCGGCGAGAGCAGTGCTGACACTTTTTTTCCGATCAGCAGTGGTAAATACGATTCATTTACTTGTCTAGACTTCATCGCTGAAGGATTGGGGAGTACTGAAGTTTTATAACTGTGCGTTCTGGTGCTACGTTACTGTATTAATTCATATAAAAACGTAAAATTACTTGTTTGAAAATCAAAACGGTACAGTACTGAGACTGATTGATCGAAAAAAATGGTTAAAAACTAAGTTTAGGGCAGTTATTTTACTAATTAATCTATATTACATGGACCTACTTTCATTCTTACTCGATTGTGTAACACGATAACTAAAAGATTCAAGAGTCTAAAAATTACTGTAATGTAAGCGAGCATAAAATGCATAAACTACTTCAGTAAAGCTACTTCAGTCAAAAATACTCCAGTAAATCATTTATAAAAATTACTTTATTTTTTTTAATTTTCAACATTTTTCTTTATAAGGTGCAATTTGGAGAAACACATGATTTTTTTTTTTATTTCCATCATTTCTTTTTACTGCGTCTCTTGTTTTGTTGCCGTCTTGCCATTCTTAATAAACGTAAGTGCAGCTCTGCGCTTCGTTCTAATGAAACTCAGCAATGCGACGAAAGTTCGAAATGCTTAAAGGAGCGAAGTAGTTGAAAAAATAAAATCTATTTCGTAGAGAGGTTGGTTAAAATGCTTAAGCAGAAAAGCGAGAAGTGTATGAACTCCGCAGTTGGCGAGGTGTGATAAGCGACGCGAGTGCAGATCTGTACACAGCATCATCTTAGATATCACGTGACTCCTGAGAGGAATTTCTTTGCTACAAAAAATTTAAATATGCACGTCATTTTTTATACGAGTTGGAGAAGAGCTGCTAACTCAAAAAGATGTGTATTTTTTGGTCATATATCATTCGTTTTTTAATATGTATATTGTATTATTAAACTTTTATATTATTAAAATATTTTATTAATGTACATATTTTGAAGTATTAATAATGTACATATTATTAATAAATCAATTTGTACGTATAGTAAAAATATTTATTATATATGTATATTTTGGTAATTCAAATTTAATACATATTCCAAATGCGTTTTGAACCTTTTTCATTATTGGTAAATTTTTATATCTCGTAATTATTAAAAAGCTTTCTTCCGAGCATAAGGCAATAAAAGTGAAAATGTATATGATAATGACGTACATTAGTATAATGAATGGCAAAAATGCTTTATGTATACGCATATCGACGTTATCAATTTCTTCTTTTGTCGGTCATATCCAGATGAATTAGTCAAGCGATCTACCATAAATTTACTTGCAGGGAAAAACAGTGTGTCGCGATATCGCATAAAAATTAGCCTCGAACTTGTCTGATATCACGCAGGTCTATAATTACAATGCAACTCCGTGGAAGGTCTCCTGCTGTAAATTTAAGAGTTGCTACTGTGTCAGACCAATCTGCTTTATGTAAATGCACGGTGAATTTTCTCTCGGAAGTGAGACAAGTTAGGGCATGAAAAATAGTCGTTAGGAACTTTATCACTTTTATCGCGTATTCGGGGTAATATCATTATTATATAAATTTAGAATTTTTTGTTATTTCATGCAAGGTAAGTAATTATACGTCACGTAACTATTTCAATTAAACAGTATTGTAGTAGAATAATTATTGCGTCGCTTGTTAATTTTTGACATGCAAAAATGTAACTTAACTGAATTTGATTGCTCAACTACAATTTTTTAATATGATTTTAGAAATGTCAAAAAACAGATTTGAATTTTTCAAAAGTATGTGTTGCTAAATTTTGTTTTATTGCTACTTTAAGTAGGGAAAATATTTTAATCTATAATAATAACTATTTGAAATAATTTCTATTGTGCGGTAACTTTTCCAATCAAAAGGAATAAAGTTTAAATTATCAATTGGAACAGAAACGCAAAAAATTCCTTTCACCGGAAATGATTCTTTCCATCAACAGCTCATAATAAAACAACGTTGATGGCGTCCGGGTCTTTAAGCGAAGTTCAATAAATGACGGCTCGTCGTGGTGGCAGCCGACTAAATACGGATTTATCGATGAGGTGCCCCAGAATTAATCAGCGGCGGATAGACGACGATCAAGCCTAATGATTTTGCACGTCAAACGCAAACGAAGCTCGCGGCGCGCTATGACACCAGCTGCCCGGCACCAGTTAATACGACGCCAGGAACGTTCGGTTAAATGGATATGGAACACCGGACGGCGCGACGTATTAGCCCAGCGTTGCTTGTATGTCCACGGCTTAAACTCGTTCGAGCTTTAATAATTATTCCCGGCCTCTTTGATTTAGATGAATCTCTTCTCTTTTGCTTGTGCAGCTGCCTTCCTCTTTATACAATCACAAATAATTCGGTTGAAAGGTACGGGAATTTGTTGATGTAGAAAGTGTTGCTCAGAAAGTGTTCTCTTGTGTATGCGTGTCAAAATAGTACTTTACGACAATAGGAGTGTGGAATTTGATTATTTACCTCGTGAGACGTTCTTCATCTGAGCGAAGCGATAGATAATTTGTTGTAAGCTCATCAAAATACTTTTGTAAGCGCTTTAAAATATTGTGTGATTGAAAACCAAGATAACTAACTGTCAATATTTAGTGTAAGTTAGTGTGTCAATATTTAATGTAAGTCCCCAACCGCATATTTAAGGTAAGTCATGTTAAACATCAAGTAAAAATCTGTTGTTATAGCTCGACTGTTTGGCACTTCATCTATTATATAAGCTGTTTGTCTCATGATCACAATGAAACATATCGACTGATTGTCCTAACTCTTAGCATGAACATTCCCTGTCCACGGGACGCTTGATGTACAACATTATTTTTTCAAAAGAGATTCAAAAATTATTATTAAAAAATAGAGCGATTTGTTTTTATTTTTTCATTTTTATCCTTATATTTGTGAGACATTTAAAAGTCAAAGTTTCGCTAATTATTTTCCACTATATTTCTGGTACAAAAATATTTAGTCGAGCTGTGTGCTTGTAATTTTGAAAATTGTTTTTCATTTTCTTCAAAATTGAAAGTTCTGACACGTCAAAATTAATTAACTCCAGGCATATTATATTAACAATAACATTTTTCAAAGGGAACTTTACATTCAAATTTCATTAGTTTTTCGTGTTTGTCAATTCCCCGGTCCGGTTTGCTTAAAGCATCCCTTTGAAAATAAAGCTCTCTCCCCTTTTCTCTTCCCTTTTTGATCCCTTTATATACCTAGCTTTGTCAGGCCGGCAAATCTCGGAGCCGTGAATTTTATCGCATTGTGCACGCTCTTTCAATATCAGAGTCTGCATGGGGAAGCTTTTTTATTTACGCAAGCAGGTGTGAAGTACCTCGGTGCACGCGGCTTCGCGTGTTTGGGCCATTTTTCGTGGACTCGCGTGTTTCTCTCGCACTCATTCTAGGCCTGTGAATGCGGACTTGATGGCAAGGAGGAGAGGAGAGAGTCAGAGAGAAATACAGTTTCGTTGAGGTAGTTTAAATATCAGCGGGACGTTCTTGAGAAATTAAGCATATCGAATTAGGAGAGAGAGATGCACGTTTATTTTTGTTGGCAAACAATTGTACTGCGCTGGACGAGTAAATACGATTCAGTCGTAGGATTTTAATTACATTTAGTACTAAAGAAATGAGGGAAGGAAATGCAGGTCAAATTAAACACTTTTTAATCTCATTAGGAATTTTCCAAATTTAAATAAAATTCTTAATTATATAAATAATATGAAGTGATAAAATAATTGGCAATTTGTCGCTGAAAAAGCATTTCTAATTACTATCGGCAAGAGGTCGATAATAATAATCAAACAAAGGAAAGGTTGACTTAAAATGCGCCGAGTAACTCTACTGTCAGCAATATCCTCTTGTCTCTAATAAAGGCTTTTTATAAAAATAACACGTCCGAAAAATTAAAATTTAATAAAATGAACAAGTTTATACGTTTTGCACAAAAGTAAATGATATTCGGCTTATCCTGAGGTAAATATATTATTTACGGTTGAATATTTTAGCCCCAAATTTTATTTATTTAAGTAAAAATGGAAATAGAAAGAAATTTCAAATTATAACTTCAATTTTTTCAATATTGAAATTTCCTTTAGAATAGCTCCTTCTTTATTTGATTCCAATTGCACTCTGTAATGTGAATCTACAAAACGCTTCCGACGCAGCATTGCAATAACAGCATTTTCTTCCCTTCTTCGCCTCGCAAGTGGCAATGACTAGATTTTCCTTTCTGCCTCTCTCTCTCTCTCTCTCTCTCTTTCTCTCTCTAAGTATGCCTATACGTATACGTAGAGGTGATATAACTTAGCGCAAGTGTAATAAAGGACGAAGAATATTCCGAATGAGTTATATTGCCTTTATGATAAGGGCGACCTCACTAACATCAGAGCGAGACCGAGGCCGCCTCCTTGTCATAACGCGTTTGCGTCTGGCTTCTACCCTCGTACTTTATAAATTATATAATAATCTTCGTGACGTGCAGAATATAAGAACTTATCGCCGAGATTTCGCGGTAACTCAATCTTTCACTAAGCAGGAATATGAGAAGAAAGTATTATAAAGGAAGTTTATCATGAGAATTATTAGAATGCCTCTGTTTTATATGATTGTTTTTAAAGGTAGATTAAATGCTTTTGCAGTCTTCGACTGTAAAAAATTTGATGCATTTATCCGCTGAAATCACAATTCATATGTACAACATTGTTATTATTCGTTACATCGATAAATTACACGTTTCTATCAATCCGGCCATTCGAATCCTGTTTTCTGAATTTGTATTATTTATCAATAAAAGCCACTTGAGAGTTGGATGTTCCGAGCTGTAAATACGGCATTGTATTAAAAATAAGCCGCCGCTGGCGCTTTATCTGTGCTATCATTTATAAACAGGTTGAATCTCTATTAATCAGTGCATTTCGGCGCGGTCCAGCGAACGCGTTAATTAAACGATTCAACGCCCGACATCGCATTGATGCATTCTGCAAACTGTAGGCTCACTGGCAATGGTAACAGCAACATCCGAGCGCAATTTGACAGAAATCGAATCCATATTTTCACATCACCAAGACGATAAGAGTGTTTTGCTATATGAACGCAAATGCGTTTGATATCATATAAAATATTAGCTGTGCATGCCATTGCACCCATATTTTATTGCTCATAAATTATGCTTTGAAGTGCTTTTAGTTAGTAATTTTATTAAATAATTAACAAACTGAAAAGAATAATATATTTTACTTTAAAATTTGAGCTCGGCTTTTTAATAATACACGGCTCGACTTTTTAATAATATTAAATAAAGTTAATATTAATGATAACTTTTGCTCACATATGAATATTGCGTGAATTTGTAAATAATAATAAAGAAAATAAATGTCAGGTTATCTTTAAAATGGTTATCATCTTTAAAAAAGTATTTTAAAAATCTTATAACGAGTGACTTAATTTATTTTGTTGAAAGACAATCGACTACGTCGTATAATCACGCCATCTAGAATCTGCATTACCAGTCATTTCAGCAAGTAAAAATGAGTCTCTAAAGGGAAAGTAAGCGGCAGAAAGAGAGAGAAAAATATAAAGAATCACCCCGACGAAAGCGTTATGCGTCTGACTCAACGTGCTGTCACTACTGATTGAGCAGCATGCTTTGCATGTCGAGTACTTTGCCGTAGTGCGAGATGGAGAAATACGCAGATGCAGAGAAAAGCCATGGACGGGGGGAGAAAGAGAAAGGGAGATGGAGCGGAAGAGGGAGAGAGAGGCGCATTCGCATCTCCAGGTCCGCAGCATTCTAATTTATGACGTAAGTTGAAATAATAATTGGGTCATTTCGTCGGAGGATACGCTATGCATTTTAGAATAAGAGAACGCGGTAAAAGACCCGGAATAATCGAGAATCGTGACTCTTTTGCGCTGGAATTTCTTGATTTAACGAGGGCATTCGAAAGTTCTTTCAGTGAAACGAATCATTACCTTTTTCCGATGAAGTTGAAATGCTTTTTTGAGTATTGTTATATAGAAGAGCTTTCTAAAAAGATTCAAAAAATTCGTCAATCTGTTTTAGCTTATTTAGATTAAAAATAGTTCTGTAATGAGATTTAAAAGCGTTTCGTTCTACTTCGTAATCTATATAATATTATACCGTTTTTTAAATCTTAAAGCATTAATTTGGAGAATAAAGAATTTAGAGCTTTTAATTTTTTATCCGTAAACATGAAAAAGAGCTTAAAATCTGAAAATTTTATTTTTGTAAAAGCATTTGATTAATAAAAACATCATGAACATTCTTTCAAAAGTTGTTATACTTTTTCTAAAAATCTGACTATAAATAACTGAATAAAAAATTTTAATTTAAGTTATCATTTATACAGTGAATTAATTATTAATTGAGATAGTAAATTTTATGGTAAAAAATGATACCTTAAATCTAACTTTTCAGTTAGCTTTTTACAATCAAATTTTATGACCATTACTTATAAATTTTTTAATATTTCAATCAAAAACTTTTGGATTTGAGAAAACAATTCCAAAGTAAAAATGAAATGACCCCGATTTTTGAAGTACTCGTTTTGAACGTTTTGAAACTTTAATTTGTGTTCGTTATTAAAATTCTCATTTTAAAAGCGTATTAAAAAATAATGCTATATCAGCCTATAATATATTTTGTTTAACAAATAAACGTAGCTAAGTAGAATACTTTATTTAAAAACAAAAATGAAGAGTGGTTTTAAATAATATTCTGTCAAAAATCGCTTTTTCATTTCACAGTACTTTTATTACTGCCTAACGAAAATTTGATTGAAGCAAATAATTTAACTCTAGTCAAAGTGTAAAATTAATATTCCACGTTTCTCGGAAATTATAATTGTCAAGAAAAATTAATTTTTTCTAATTCTATTCACAGTGAATTTAATTAAACATTTTACTTCCAAAATATATAAGTAATTTTTATGAATTAATTTAAATTTTACCACAATTTTTAGAAATTATTCACGTTTCATATTTAACTTTTAATTAATTAAGCAAAAACTTTTAAATGTCTAGTTAAACATCTTAATGTCTCGTCTTCGTTATATAAAAATAAAAATCATAAAGTAAACAAGCCAGAGTAGTGGCAGACTGAAACGCGTAGTTTAGCTTTACCGTCAAGAGTAATGAAGTCCTCGAGGCGCACAAGTACACTCTGTACGCCCTAATCGTCGCGTTTCCCCATTAAATGAGCATAAAATGCTGGCTGACTTTTATTTGTAACGACAGGAGCAGAGAACCGGGGTCACGATAAATCTCGCTGTATTTAGCCCAAATATTGCGGGGAGGCAATTATGTTAAAGTCGTAGATTTTGCACCCGGGAAAAAAGGCATCGTTCTCGATATCAATCACTCAACCTGTATATGCAAGGTGGAGCTTTGAAGGGGACGCCTATGCTTGCAAAAGTAAACGCTTAGATAAGCTGGTTGCGGTAAAATCCTTCGGCGGGCTTTTTTGCGATGTCTGAGGAGGTGGATGAAAAAGCGAGCGTCGTAAGAAGTTACGGTGGCTGATTCAATCGAAAGGAGTACCAGCCTTTTAAAGAACGAGCTCGAGATGCTGCTGACATGTTAAGCACTTCGATAAATTTAAGGAAAGATTTTTAATTCTTTTTGCGCTGCTACAGACAATCTACTTCGTGTAGCCTAAGAGATGATTGAGAAAGGTGTATAGAAAATAAAGCGAAATAATGATAATGACAAAAATTATGATAATGACAAAATGACAAAAAATAAGTGCGATTTTTTTATAACAAATAGTTTTCAAAGAAATGTTTGTAGGGTTTATTACAATGAAAAGATTTCGGTAGCAAAAACATCTTTAATATAAAAGTATACAAATTTATATACTCATATTAAAATTTAATCCAAAGTTGTAAAATCGTTTTAAAATTCGAAAAAAACTCATCGCCACATGACAAGCATTGAAAACACGTGTAATAAAGAAATGCATGAAAGCTTTCCTCTGTTTCTCTATTCAGTAAGCCATTTCTTATTCTTCAGCTTAAGTCTCTTTGTCTTTTCCTTTTTGCGTTTCTCCTCGTGCGCTTTTTCCTCACTCCGCGTCTTACTAACTCTTGAGCATCTCTGACTCTTATCTCCGGCGTCGTGACTTTAATGGCACGTGCGTTTGACGGTATTTGTCCAAAGATGGGTACACAGAAAGTGACAGAGTTGCATATAGATTTGCAATTCGTAAAAGCTTTCAATGTTTTCTCAATCCTCTTTCTAGTGACTTTTTCCAATGGTGCTTCCGTCTGCCTAATTTTTATTTATTTATTTTTTATTCAGTCGGCTGCTTATTTTTCTCTCGATTATTGTTCTTCAATATTTGGCTTAGAGATTTATCATTCTTAGCGATATTATCCTCACCTTCCTTTATACTTTTAAAGTTGAAAACTGAAAACATGAGTTTTCCATGTCCAATAATTATGGGAATAAAACGGCTTTAATTGACTTGAAATTTTGAGAAAAGCTAGATTTTTGTAATTTCGGTTGAATTCGTTCCGCAGCTTATGAAACTTATTAGGTTCAAAGATATTAGATTAATTTTTTTTTCTAAAATTTTTTAAATGGATATATATTACTGATTAATCGGTCTTTTTCAATGATTGACCATTTATTTTTTTCGTCAATATACAAAATTTTTAAATTTACAAAAAAGTTATTGAAATTCATGTGCTTGTTTTTGTTTTATAACGAATTTATGAATAAATGATTTTAAAATATTTTAATTAGTTAATTTTATTCAAACAGTTTTTAAAATACTTTATTAATATATTTCATATTTAAACTATTAGTATATAAATATAGGAACGATGAATTAGTTTAGAGGAAGCTACGTGCTAATTAATTGGCAACGGTTTTTTATACGAATACGTTTGTTTCAGGCGAACTTTCTTATCAGTCTACTAAGAAATTGATTAAAAAAAATAATAAATCCACTTTTATTATCTTACAGAATTTTCTTAAGACATAAAAACTGTCGTGAACAGCACATTAATAGTTTTTAAAAGTATACAAGTTAAGTTAGTCACGAAAAAAGTTTTAAAAGCAATGTTTCCTTCTTTTAGGGAACAATGTAATTGAATAGGAATAAATTTTATATATTACTACAGTTATTTTATTCGACTTAATACTTTGCAACTAGATTATAAAAATGAAGCACAACGTATTCTACTTTTTATTTTTAATTTTAGTGAGTCTGTTTTATTACGGTGAGTAAATTTCAATTTCTTATTATACGATAAATTAATTGCGTCGTCAGTTTTATTTAAATACGCAGTTTGTAATATCATTCACAATTTTACCCTTTTTCTAAGGCCTCAAAAAATCCTCACCTGCCTTTTACAGCGCCAAATACGACAGCATCTCCCATAATCAATGGCTTACCTGATGATACTCATCGATTTAAGTTTCACGTATCGATTCAAAGGATGAATCCAGGAAATGAGTATAAACATGTATGCGGCGGTAGCATCATAAGTGAGAGATACATTCTAACCGCCGCTCATTGTTTCATAATGATAACAAACGAGGTTGTTGAAGAGACTTTCTACCCACTTGGTACAACAAAGATTATAGCGGGAACAAATCACATAGATGGACCTGGAATCGAAAGGGATGTCATTACAGCCTTCATCCCCTTAGAGCACAATGCAGATTCAAACCATCACCCAGGTTTACTTACTACAAGAGCTGACGTAGCTGTTGCAGAAGTAAGACGCAGTAGAATTGAGAAATATTTTGAAATATTTCATGGGCGTATTGTGTTTTTAGTTAAGTGCTGATTTAGGCGTACACCAACATCCAGAGAGACTAGCTATCATGCCTTTGGAAGCATTGGAACCTCACTCTAATGCCGGCGTCAATAAACAAGCTGTGGTTTGCGGATTTGGGAGAGCTATACTTGTAAAACAACACGATGGAAAACTCTATCCAGCGGAACTCTTTAACACCATAAATAGGTTTATTAATGTTAAAATACTTGGAAAAGACGAATGTATAGATTTCAACACAGCAATCTGTGCGATTAATTCAGATAAAAGAGTATTTCGTACAACTTGCTTCGTAAGTATAAATATATTATTTAGATAAATTCAGATTTGTATAAGCTATCTTTCATTTAAAGGGGGATAGTGGAGGTGGATTAGTTTACGACAATAAACTCATTGGAGTTCTCAGTATCGGACCTCACAATTGCAATACATTAGATCCAATAGTATTTACAAGACTCTATGAATATATGAGATTCATTGAAGAAGCTCAGAATCCACGTGGTGATCACAGCAATATGATGATTTTGACTGAAAAGTTAAAAAAACCAGTAAAAGGACGTAGATGTCCTAAACGTCCACGTCCCGATGATGGATCAAGTTCCAGTTCTGCAGAAGGCAAAAGGAACTCTTCCCAAACGAAAAATTATCATGCTAGACCTGTATAACATCCTGGAATACCAGTATTGTTGTGAACCGAACGTGGAAAATAGAATAAAATTAATAAAATAAATTGTTAAAAGAAATTTGTTAATTGAAAAAATAGTAAGTGACACCCTTTGTAGATAATGTTTACGTCTCCGGATTACTTCCAGCCACTCCTTGTGTGAGATGATCATAATATTAAGTAGAATGTATTTAGTTAATCAAAAACCAGCAACAGAAAGAAAATGTTAGATTATTATTTTTATTTATTTTTAATAAAAAAATATATAGTACCTAAAATAAAAATTAAAAATAAAACAATTTTTTTTTAATATTTCTTAGTATTGTAGTTTCTCACAAAAAATTTATATTATATTTTATTAAAAAAATAATATAAAGTGGTAGATTCTATGAGCAGGATAAGGTTGGGCTGGGCAGCATCAACGAGGCTTTTATATAAACTTTATTTAAACGAAGACATGACACAAATTGAAGAAGATTGAAGAAGTTTATTAAGAGAGAGAAAGAGAGTTAGAGAGAGAGAGAACTCTCGGAGGAAGCCGGTAGATGCCGCACCTTAACTCAGGCAGTGCACGCTGAAGCATTGCCGACATAAAAAAAACGTATTATTTAAAAAAAATTTCTTTTATTAACAGGTGTGTAAAAAATAACAATAAATAATAAACGTAACATTATGTTACTATAGCAAAATCATTATTTTTCAATTTTGCACAATTGCAATTTGGAGGTAAATCAAATTTGTAAATAGCGTTATCAATGCGATATTAATTTAAGTAACATTAATTTAATCAATTTAACTGTAATTTATGACGACGTTATTAGTTATTATTTTTCGACACTGAGGGCGCAAAATTCGATTTTCCATGCCTGTGTTGCGGGCGAAAAATAATAATTCCCACCCTGGGGCTTTTGCGCCAGCAGTATCGAAAAATGGTATGTGCACCACGGACGGGAATGTGCTGTTGTGCGCCCTTGATACACAATTTACTATGTTAGTTCATCATAATTTCCAGTCGTATACCATCATAAACACAACTTCCATTTGTGGCATCAAGGCAAAAGTGTCCAGAACTACCCCAAAAGAGGGATAGAAGTGCTAAATTAAAATTAAGTCACCCATCTTCCCTTTCTCTCTATAGCACTTTTCATCATTCTTTTCAACCCAAGCTTTCATCTGAGTAAACAAGTTATTGAGTGTAGAAATACTGTATTCAATTTCATTTAAAAATTATTTCCACTTCATTACATTGGTTATTGATAGTTATTGATTTCCACTATTTTAAATATCTATTATTCTTAGTTAAAAATCTGTGGAGAGTTTCGCTGTAACAATTTACTTTGGTAGAGCTTACCTCCCCCCTTCGGCTCCGCGACTTTCTAATCACGGGACACAATCCTTTTGAATAACTCCACTGGCTTCTGCGTCTGGGCGGGTGAGACATTAAAAAAACAATTAAATTCGGCAAATTATTCACAGGTAAATAACTGTGAACAAGCAATGCGTTTGTCAGTGACAAGGTACAGCTCTTCTTCTGAAATTCTGACTCAGGAATCGAACCTCGAACCTTCAGCTTGCAAATCATACCCATATCGTTTAGTCACGGTCACCGACCACTGTTTATTTCACGATTCATTTTGCTAACAGCGACTCGCGCCGATCATCTGATGGATTTATATATTAAATTTTAAAATATGCACGATAATATCATTTTACAAATTGAGAATAATCTTTGGCACACATTGTTTACTACTTTTAAAATATATAAAATAATTTGAGCACATTTTCATGCATTAAACGTTTGCCGTTATAATTATGTGCACAACGAAATTCCTTGTGAACAAAATGTTAAATGTAATTATTTGTACACAATTCTATTGTGAAAAATTAACATTGTCATAAATTACAGTTAAGTTGATTAACGTAATGTTACTTACGAGATATTTTTTACGAGAAACTACACAATAATAAGAAATCTTTTATAAAAAATGAATTTTTATTTTAGGTTTTGAAAAACTTTCTCTGTTAAAAATATTGGTTCGATGACGTTTTGTCGAAACCGTTTGATCGAAGGAATTTTGGTCGACGGACGTTTGGTCGAAAATCTTTTTGTCGAATGGATGTTTTGTCGAAAATATATATATGTAAATTTTTCGATCAAATGTCCATTCGACAAAAAGGTTTTCGACCAAACGTCCGTTCGACAAAAAGGTTTTCGACCAAACGTTCTTTCGACAAAAGTTCTTCCACAAAAAGTCCGTCGATCAAATGGTTTTCGACAAAACGTCCTAAAACCAAAAATATTATTTAACAGAGAAAGAGCTTGAAATTACAAATTATAATATTAAAACCAAATCAATACTGAAGTGCATAAGAATTTTTGTACAACCATTGATTATGTGCAGGCTATTCAGAATGTCGTCCAAGTCCAGCATGGTCATGTTTTGCTTGAAGAGGCTTCCTGTAACTTTCTGCAGAATTGGAACTTGATCCAACATGGGGACCTGGATGTTTAGGATTTCTATGTCCTTTCAATGGGGACCTTAGACTTGCATCCAAAGTCATCATAAACCTGTGGTCACCACGCGGATTCTGAGCTTCTTCTATAAATCTCATATAATCATAGAGTCTCGTGAATTTTATCGGTTCTAAATGGCCAAGACGAGGTCCGGAACTGAGAACTCCAACGAGTTTATTGTCGTAAACTAATCCAGCTCCGCTGTCCCCCTTTAAATGAAATATATATTTTTTTAATGTTATTTAATGTCGCTTTATTTATGCTCTTGTACGGTATGTTTAAAAGTGATAGGATCGTCGGTGTACTTTGGTAAACCAAGTACGCGTATTTTACACAGTGATGCTTGTTTCGCTTGGTAGAGATTAGGGTCTTTGACTTTGGAGTCCGAATCAATTCCCTTCGCTTTTACCAATCGAGCTATGGAAGACTAAGCGAGGGTTACGACCGAGAGCCGCGACAGCCAACCTCTTTAGTACTCATGCATTCATAATGCAATCATGGTATTTATTAAAGTTGGCTATTGGTCAGGTGCACACGTGATCCTCCAGCACGATCGGCGGATTATTATCAGCTCCACCACATCATCGAATCACGCGGCAGGAATTTTTTAAAAGTGCCTCTGATTTTGAACTGATGGAGATTCGAACTCACGCCCTCAGCAGTGTTTGTCTTGGGTAGCAAAAATCTTACAGCCAAACACTGCTCTAAATGAAAGATAGTGTTACGGACTGAAGTAAAAATAATATTAGTTATAAATTTGAGCGTTAGTTTTGTAAAAAGTTCGGTTCGTAGGCTCGTTAAAATCAAATTGTTTTTAAAATCATTTGATATTATAGTATAGAAAAGTTTAGCTTTAAGCAATTTATTTGTAAAAGCGAAGTCAGATTTTAATATCCCTCATTCGCGTTTAATTTAGATAATTCTTTGAAAGATTTATTTATAAAAATTTGTAGTTTTACAACTCTGCAAGGTCTCGCCGACTATTATACCGAGACCGTGCCGGGAAAATACAAACCTTTCCGTAAGAAACTGTTACATGCTTGAGAATATCCGTGCCGTGACGGGAAAATCAAATGGATTTTCAAAAGCTGTATCTCAAG
>JAWWEO010012657.1:0-29068 GCA_035582975.1 Ormyrus labotus
ATAAAAACGAGATAATAATGGAACAATAAATTAGTTAGGAGGAAGCTAACTGCCAATGACTTGACAGCGGTTTTTTTTATACGCGTTACATTTACTTTAATTATTTTGAAAAGTATGACAGGGAATTGCTCAAGAATCTGTTCCTAAAACAATACTTAAGCCTCGTGGATTGCTTCACACTTGCTTGATGAAACGTCGTGTCAGTTTTACATTATATGATTAGCTTCCAATGTTGTCGTTTTATGCAGCAAATATTATCACGCATGCCTTTGTTCGAAGTAAAATTGATTAATGCAAAAGTCGAAACAAATAAAAGTTTATTGCAACTGCTAAAATACTTTTTCCCAAACGGACGCGAGTACGAAAACGAAATTAAAAGAAAATAAAAAATAAAAAATAATGAAAATCCTTAAAAAATAAACCGAGAGAACGAAGCTTTTGCGCACTTCAATAAGAAAGAACCGGCGGCTCCCTCGCCGTATAAACAGCGGCGAGCAGCATTAAGGGACCTTTCTTGAAATGCAAATTACGCTTTTATTGTTCGCTCCTTCGCAGAGGCGCGCGCGCGCGGCACATATGCAGAAGCCGCTCATTAACCGCGTTCGGAGCTGTAATTGGCAAAAAATGCGCGCACGAGCAGAGGGATACGTCCCGGGGGAAGCGTGACTTTATAATTCCTCGGCGGCGCGCGCGTCGCCGGACTCGAAAATCCGTAAGAAATCGGGAGGACGATAAGTGCCAAGGGGACGACGACTTTCTCCGTGTACGCCGGCGCTTTTTATCGCCGGCGACAAGCGGTATTTAGAGCGCTTTCGGTATAAGCGCAATTTTGGAGCGCGTGTGTGTACTTTAGCTTAGTTCGACGAAAAACGACGATTTAGTGCTTCGCGCGAACGCCGAGGCGCAAGTGCCACTTGCTCGACTGCCGCTTATTTTCGATTCTTTACACTCTCCGGCAGGCTTTTTGGGAATCCTCGCGGTTTCGTTGCTTTATTTAGGAGGAGGCCGTCGTGTCGTGCGTCAAACTACAAGGTTTCATAAGTGGGCCGAATCCGAGAGATGAAGAAATCGGCGAAGAAAGTGCAATGTTAAATATTGGGCTTTTTCTCCATCCGGAGCAATTAATATACAACGAGAATATATTCGTACTAACAAATCTGCTACTGCCTTTGGAATCCACAGAGTTCAACAAAAAACAATAAAGTCCTCAAACGGCCGTTGCAAATAAATTCATAAACACGCTCTTTAAATATTCTAAACACCCAGTTAAAAAGAGAGACCTAAGCAGAACCGCGCTTTGTTACACGTTCGGCCGGCCTTTGCGGGCGACTCGAAAAAAGAAATAATGACAGCTCTCGGTAAAATTTGCTGTTGTTTTTTGTCCTTTTTCCCGATCGTGAAACGTTAAACGCCATACGTGTGCCGGGGCCGCGTCGGGCCGTTTTCGTGCCCTTTGCGTGCTCTTTGCGCTCGCGCGGGCGCATGCGGCGCGCATAAAGAGACACAGAGAGAGAGAGAGAGAGAGAAGGAGGCCGGAAAGGAGAGTCGAGGATTTGTTATAAAAGAAACCCCGACAATGAAGCCGAAACAAGCGCTAAGCAGACTCGCGTGACGAGCTATTTTTTCTTCCCCGGGCTGCCCAGGCGAACTCTCTGTGGTGCCTTTGACGCGGGACGCCGCGTGCTCTCGGGACGTTGACTTTCTGGAAATTTAAAGCCGGCCCCGAGCATTGTATCTGCACGGCACCGAGAAGTGATTAGCGCGCGCACGTGTGTCATATATTGGAAGGGGGAGTGGCTTTTGTGGCTCGGCGCTCTGTCGTTATAATTGTAATGCGGGATAAGGCTTGCGTGATTGCTGACGTTTTTGCGCGTTTCTGCACCGTATTTCGCGAATGACCGAAGCGTACACGCATTGACAGAAAAGTTTACGTTGTAATTGACTTGCGATTCTTTACCCGCGACTTGTCGCGTGATTTTATTGCAGCTTGTAGAACGAGTTTGCTCTCAAATATTTACTTTTGTAAAGAATTTGCTAAGGTCGCGTTTTTGAAAAAATTCAAAAACGTAGTTTTTTTAATCCATTCAGGGGAGAGTTTATTTGTTGTGCACTTGCAGCAGTTAAACTGACGGCGACAGCAGAACAAGGTATATTACACTTGAAAATTGTTTAAGAATAATGCATGAAATAACAATTTTTACTCACAACTTCTAATGCCACCTTACTCTAAAAGCAGTTAAAAGCTAAAACAAACACGAGGCATAAAAATAGAATTACGTAAATTCTGAAAAGGATCGCGTCTGAGAGCGAAGTTCGGGGGGAGAGAGATCTTTACGAGGACAAAGAGATCGGGAGAAACGTCGGGCGTTTGATGTGGCCGGGAAAATCTAGGCGAAAGCGCGTCTTGACTTTTGATGGATACATTTCGGCTAGCGGTGTCTCCGTCAATGTTTACCGATGAGCTTTTATCGCGAGCGGAGCGCCCGCCGAGTTGCGCAGTAAACTGGCTTTTCGTGAAGCGCCGCTATAAACGACTATTTTATTGGGCCGAAAGATGAAAGGAACGCTGAAACGACAAATAAATGTCGATGCGCTGTGTAGAGAGCGGATTTCGTGTGTCGAGGAAGACGTTCATTGAATAAGGGAAGAGGCCGAATAAAAGGAAGCCGAATGACGTTTGAAATTTTAAGGTATTCGAATCGTTTCCTTTGTAAAAGAGAAAAAGAAAAATAAATACAGACGTTGAAATAGTAAACTTAAAACTCTGCAATGACTTTTAGTCAATTTACATGCAATGAAAGACAAATGAACCCGCGGACAAGTTTCCGTAAAGAAAATACCTACTTAACAAAGGACGAAAAATCTCGCTCTCGGCGCAAATGTAAGTAACGTAAACAGAATTAACCTAAATAGAAAAAAAAAGCTCGGGCGATCTGCATGCGCGAGTCATAATTCATCGAGGCTATTTCCTCGGCATTATCCTTCTCTCTCTCTGCCCGTCGCGCCGAACTTGCCGGCTCCGCATTAAAATATGTAAACCAGCGGTTGTATTATAGCTCGCGGTGGAGAAAAAAAAAACAAAGAAGAAGAAAAAAATAATAATCGTTAAAGCTCGCTTTGGCAAATATAGTTTCACGGTCGCGCCGCGGCGAGAAGATTTTCCCAAAGGCTCGCTCTCTCGGCGTCCGCGCGCGTCCATAATAATTTATGCCCCATTTCCCGCGGCCTTTAGGCGAGGAGAAGAGTTAAAAGTTCGTAATGACACCTGAGTAATGGACGCCGCGCGGTAGCCGGCCGCTTTCCCACACACACCGATATGATATTCGTTTACTTTGCGCGCGCACAGAGCTCCGATCGTTATACGCGGCCGCGCACACACACCGCGCGCGCGGCATTCCTCCGCGCGGAACAGCGGAAGTGTCCGACGGGGGATATCGGGTAAAGCGTGACGAAAGCCGCGTCCGCGGCCATTGATTATGTGCGGCGCGCGGCTAAAGTTAAGGTGGATTTTAATGCTTTATGGACTCGCGGAGGATGAAGTCGCCCGAGAGCGCAGGTGACGCGACGGGCCCGACGGGGCTCGAGGGTTATTACTTAATAATAGATTGTGATTGAGCAAATAAATTCTAGGCTGTAAAGAGGTTGCCGCTTTGCGTTTGCCAGTGCATCGTTCGCGTTGTAAAATTCTATTAATAGTTTGCAGTATACTTTTGAAGTGTTTTTCTTGTTTATTCCTTTAAAATGTTTAAGCTGCAATGCAAATCAGGGTAAATAAATACTTTTATAATCGAAGAAAATTTTGTAACTGCGTGTGAAAACTAAATAGTACATCCCTCATGAATATATTAAAAAGCCATCATGTACTCAGAAGAGCGACACTTTTTAAAGTCACACCGAGAACAAGCCAAAAACGAAAAGGACGAAGAGGAGGCTTTCAATATAAGTCACGCCATCAAATCCCCGATAAAATCGAATAAAAGGAGAGGATTTTCCGGTAGGCAAATCAGCGTTCATTATCACGTCGCGCAGTCATTCACTCGGTCGCGCTGCACTGGAATGCCTTTTATAAAAAAAAAAAAAGAAAAAAAGAAGAAGCTCGAGTAGCCATTGAAAGAGAATCCCGCTCTCGTCTACCTGCCTCGACGTGTCACTTGCATTCTTCGGTAGCCGAGAGAAAGAAGGAGCCGGCGAGCAAAACGAACTAAAATCCCGTGACAAATCATCTGATAAGAGCCGCATGACGAAAGACTTTCCTGCCGCGCCGGCTTATAATTCGATTGCCCCGCGAGATATATCGCGATATTTAAATTTATAATTTTACGAGCCGCGATCGGCGGCGGCTCCCGTTCGTTAATTCGATTCTGATTTATCGAGTCGTCGCGAATAATTAAAGCGGATTAATAGCGGATTTCGGCCCCGCGAACGTATGCATACCTGCAGGAGTGAGAGCTGACTATTTTCAAAGAGCATATCGCCCGATGGCTATTGAATTCGTAATCTAATTTGCTATTACCTCGGAAATCATTAGAGCCGAGCATATGCGATAATATTCAATGAGACGCCGGGTGGTCGAAATAAACTCGGATCTGCGATTCAATGCATGATTAAACTGCGCCTATCAATGCAATATTTTAAGCCCTTTATTACGTCAAGAATTTGTAATGGTGCTTTTGTACAAAATTCCGATACTCTTTGGATTATGAATTTTGCAAGTAATCTATAATGAAGAGAAAGTTCTTTTTAATGAATTTCCTTCAAGTATAAAATCTAGTTACTTAAATATCGTAAAAGTCGATTATTGGCCTACAAATTTATTTTTCTCGTTAAAAATTTTAAATTCTAACTGAGAGAAGAAATATAGTAAAAATTATAAATAATCGTGTAAAAATTACCGTACAGCATCTAGTAAAGCCACCACAGACTGTTAAAACCAGAAAAATTTCTATACTTTGTAAGAAATTTTACTATAATATAACTGTTTGGTAAATTTTCCTATATAAAGTATGATAAGTTTTTTGGTTATGATGACAATCCGTGGTGACATGAGTATGGTAATTTTACTAAACTTTTCTCTCAGTGCCTTTATCCAAAACTAAATATAAGCAGTAACAATCGCGTTATTTATTTAATAAAATCCCCTTAAATTAAGCAACGAATCGAAAAATAAACAACAGGTAGCTTCGATCTAATCCCCTATCTAACCTCCAATCAACATAACCCACTTAATAACTGTACTCGAAAAAAAATCTCAGGAAGCATCTCACCTCCAAAACATTCCACCAAAAAGGACAAGCGATCGCACCCGAGTCAACCCGTCCGCTCGATCAGATTCCTCCTCACAAAGCCCCCTTCAAACTCCTCGCGCGTACAGCAACATCACACTCGCGCCTGTATCGGGGCACCCGATCTCCCTCTCGGCCGGCGACGCACAAAATAAAATCGGTAGCATACCGATGCGTTAATACGCGAGGGACGAAATTACTGGCGATTATTCGTCGTAAAGTGGATTAGCGCAGAAACCGGCACCGATCGATCGCCGGTCGTCGATACGATTGTGTCAACGAGGGTGACGCCGATCCTGACTCTTGGATGATTCGTCGATTCGGGAGCTGCTCCTTTGCTTGCTGTGGGAAAGGAAGCGGCGAGATTCGAGATATCGGGGCTTTTTTATAGGCGATCGATGCGGAGGTTTTTAGTTGTAAAAATCCCGGAGGTCTCTCGGGAGAGTTTCGGGAATACGGCTTTATTCATTTTTTAGGGGCTCGCAGTGGGGCAGCTGACTTTTTTTTTTGGATTTCAAGATTTGGTTAAGAGTCGTATATGAGCGTCAGGAGGTGTATTACGTTGACTGCGCGAAATTAGTCGGTTAAGTGAGTTGCTGGATTAGCTAAAAAGTATCGTCAGGAAGAGGTAAAGTTTACAATTAACCTAGATTTTTAATAATGTTATTCGGAAAGAAGCAGTCGAAATTCGAAGGCTCTAATAATTCTTGGTGGACAATTTCGGAAACAGTCTAAGCAGATGATATCAGATGTGACAAGACCGAAAATATTCAACAACTCTATTTTTACCATGTTCCTTCTGATACTTTTTTTAAGTTGGCAATTACACATGACATAGCTAAACAAACAATATAAATTCCTATTTTTCGCGTTCTTTCAAGCAAAACCAACGTCGAATACAAAAACGAAGCATTAATTTAAAAGGAATTAGCAAAAAAAACGACTAATCAATCAGTTTTCCAAGCAGAAATTTCCACAATCAATCAGACGGCAGTCTCTCTCTCTCTCCCGGCGCAGCCTTCCCAGCAAATCAATCGTCGGCCACCGCCGCCGCCGCCATTTCCTATACCCTTCGCGTCCCATAAAAAAGTAACTATCCATCGGCGCGCGCTCCGGCATAAGAAAGCCGCGGATTCCGGCTCTCTCTCTCTCCTCCGGCTCGGGCAACTCCCCTAATGGGCTCGCGCGCAACTCATCGGCGCGTTATCTCCCGTAAAGTAAAAGCCCCGCGCGCGCGCTCTGTCAAAGGGAAGCCGCTGCGCGCGCGGCCACTTCCGGCCGTGTATATCAGGCGCGAGAGTCGAGAGAGAGAGAGCGGCATTACCCGTCGTTATTTTTCTTGCGCGCCAACCCATTACGCCGCGATCGGCCCGAAAACCACTTCAAAGGGAGAGATGATCGCCTAAACGCCTCCGGCCGCGAGCTTTTAATCCAGCCGTCCGCCCGAGCCTCCTTTGTGCCTCTGCTGGTAACAGCAGCCAGATTTCGGACGGCGGGAAGGAGGAGGATCGCGAGGAGACGGAAGTCTGCTCGCTGGGATATATCTTTTGGGCGACGGTTTTTCAGGAGTCGGTTCGAGGTTTTTTTTTCAGTCGCGGGTTTTTGCGGCGTTACGGTTATGTTTAACGGTGTTTCAGCGCTAAAACATATGTGAAGTCTTCTCCGGCTAGGCGGGATTAAGAAATGCAAAGTGCAATTAGGCACTAATTATTTATTTTATGGCCAGGAGCTCCCTCAAAACGGGATTTCGAGCTAAAAGCATGGCAATTATTCGAGAAATGGTTAAGACGTTTTAGCCGTTGAACTGTGCATAAAAATTAACATATTTTCAGAAAGGTTCACATTCTTTAACGCGATTCAAATCACGATTGAAGCATAAAATTTTCGAAACGGTAAGAAATAGATCTGGCTTGAAAAGCGAGGCGCGCGACAAGTAAATGACAATCTCCATCGAGATCGAGTCAAAAGTGTTCGACGGAGCTTGTTAATTAATACATCTGCAGAAGAAACGGAAAAGCCAGGGACAGCCGAGACTGGCAATTGCTCGAATTCGATCGCTAATTAATTCGAACGTCTCCTAAATTATTCAATTCCCAATCGTGTAATACATCTTCAATATCGTTAATCCTTCCGCCCAGACACAGCCTCCATCTATAAGTTGTGCGGCTTTTTCTTCTCTCCCGATTTGCCGTCCTGATTCGCATTTTCTCGTGCGATTGACGTCTTTCATTGATCTGCTGCACGGAAAAAATTCAGTCGGCGTCTATTACTATTTATCCTCGTCTGTTTTTAATTATTTTCAATATTTAAATATCATCGATTTACGTAATTTTTATGAATTTTCTCAATTTTGATAAATCCAAGTTTAATTATGAAACCTATACAATTACAGTTTCGCAATAGTTCATTAGCAAAGAAGTAACAATGAAAAAAGCGCCGTTAAACCAGCTCGCGAAGCCATAAATACGCAAATTATAAAAAAAAAAGAAAGAAACTCCGAGTTAAAAACGAAAAAAAAAAGTGGGGGCCGTTAAAACGTTGCAAACAATATGTCATAAGCTCGGGCGGAAATGGCGCTTTTCAGGCTCTCTCCCCTTCTTTTCGCGCCGGCTTGTTAGCGTTGTTCGCGAGGCGGCAAACGAGAGCGCGGCGCGGGGCATAATTGATTTTCCGCGGCGGCGGCGTCGGCGCTCGGCATGAATATCCGTCGATGCGCGTAACTTAGCGTATAAATAATTGCCGGCTAATAAGCCGAGGCGGCGGCTCTGCCCCCGTCTAATTGGACGTATAAAGCATTTCGATAAAGGCGGAGCGCATCGTTAAGGTGATTGACGCCGCCCCGCGCAATAATGAAGGATTTTTCGCGCGCCGATCGACTTATTGCGTGGGGATCGACGAGAGGCGGAGGTGGATCTTTCGGGAGAATGCGGCCTTTTGCCGGATTTATTTAGTCTTGGTTTGAACTGCGAGAGAAATGACGCTTGAAATTGAAGAGATGCTTTTGTCCTTAGTCCGAGTCGACTGAGTAATTGCAACGAGTCTTGAAACACAAAGGATCCTAAAGTATTACTTTTACGTTAAAATGCCGAAATATTATATTTAATATTTTATTACCTTTGCTCACTACGGTTCTACACTTAGAAGTCTTAATAACATCATTCTTGATTCATTTCACCGATATACGCTCCACATCAAAGGATTATATCGCAGTACGGAATATATTTTATTAAAAGTGCAGACTAGTTCGACGACTAAAAAAAGAACCCTCGCCTCTCGCGTTCTATAAATTGAGTAGTTGCGCATGGTGTTTATAAGGGGAGCACGCGCGTTCACTGAAATAACGCCGTTTATGAAAAACAGAAGGAGGAAATCAAATTCACCCTCGCATTCCTATCGCATATCATTAAACTAAACATTTACATTTCTGCGGGAAGGCGATAGCTTAATTTTGTACTTCGGCCAAACTCAGATTCGGCGTATATAACTCTGCTGTAAAAAAACTTGTTTTTAAAGAAAATTTGTTTTATTTTCTGAATAAAGAACGTTTCGAGCCTTGTCTTTAGACTACTCTTTATTGACTTGATATATTTTTCTTCGTTCGTCTTTTTTAGATAAATCTAACTCCTTCAGGTCTTGTTCAATTTCTTTAAAACCTTCTAATTTTACAGAAAATTGATGTTACTTTTAATTTTCAAACAGCTTTGCAAATTGAAAATTAAAGTAGTATTAATTTCCGCCGAGTTTAAGATTGAAAAGCCATCGAATCGAGTGATCTCAGCCTCGAGGAATGCCCCAGACATCTGCGAAAAAATACCGGCAGCCGATCGTTAATATATACAACCTCGAGGTAATTACCGTCCAGCTCGGCAGCTTTCCTCGTTTTTCGCGCGCAGCTCGAGCAGCAAAAGGTCGTCGGATCTCCTCGAGAAAAAAGGGGGCGCAATAAGAGACGTCTGTGCATAAGTAAAACCGAAAAAGAACAAGCTCGCCGCGGCGCTCCCCTCCTCCCCACCCCCAGCCGGCACGGTAAAACAATAAATTGCCGAGAGCGAGAGAGAGAGAGAGAGGGGGAGAGGGAGGCAGAGCGAAGGGAAAGCGGTCCCTGTCAGCAATTGCCCCCCCTCGAAAAAATGGCAGCTGCTGCTCGGATGGTGGGGGGCGTGGCGGCGGCCTCGGCTCGGGAGAGGGGGCGGAGCCAATGTGACCGGCCCGCCCCACCTCTTCTTTCGCCGCGGCCGCGGTGGGAGAGGGGCGGGCTTCGAGCAGGCGACGCTGCCGCCGCCGATCCGCGGCAAGGGTCAGTCAGTCTCTCAGGCAGCCGGTCTGTCGCTTATACACACTTGGAAGAGTCTTTTCCCTCCCTCTCTTTCTTCTTTCTCCCGCCCGGCGTCGCCGCCGCCGCCGCCGCCGCCACCGCCGCCGCGATTTTTCAAATCGTCGGGGCAATCGTCGCCGCCTTCTTTCTCTCTCTCGCTCTCAGCGTCTCCGGCCTGGCCGCGAGATAATACTCCGGCAGTGGATACCGCGCGACCAGCAGGGAGTGACGCTCGGCCGCGACAGTTCTCATCTCGGACTCGATGCGCTGCCTCTGTGTGATATCGAGTGAGTCGTCGTCGCGCCATGAGAGTGTAAATTCAAGAGGAGCCGGCAGGAAGACAGAAGCGAGAATCGCCAGGTGGAGGAGAGGCAAGAGCGCCGCGGCAGCCTCGGTGCTGGCTGCACTCTGCATCGGCCGGGTGGTGTGATGTTGCTGGAGTCGCGGGCACTCGCCGGTAGGAAGCGCAACGGCCTGATCCTGTCCGCGTTCGGCGCCGGCTCACCGAGCGACGACGACGACGAGGACTCGGCCTCCTCCTCGGCCGCCGCTCGGCTGCTCCTCGCCGGCAAGATGCAGGCGGCGGCCGAGGCCGCCCCCAACAACAACAACGAGACGGCCAAGTCGGCCCTCGCGCCGCCCCAGGACGAGCACACCGACAGCTCCAGCCCCTCGCCCAACAGCTTCAACAACAACTGCTCAAACTCGAGCAGGCAATGCGCCACGGACTTTAGCATCGCGGCCATCATGGCCAGGGACTCGAGGCAGCAGCAGCAGCAGCAGCAGCAGCAGCAGCAGAGTCTGCAGCAGGGCCTCGTGCCCCACAACCTGCACAGGGATCAGCCGCTCGCGCAGCAACAGCTCAGGCACGGCAGGGAGCAGACGCCCGTCGGCGGTGGGAAGCTGCATCAGCACGGTGAGCTTTATTGCTTTTTCGAAATCCTACTCTTGCTCGGCGCTCGAAAGCTGAGTTTTCTGATGATGCTTTCTCGAAAGAATTTTAAATGCATTTACAGTTCGAGTAAATGTCGTAATTTTTGCGAAATTCCATCCAGAAGAATGTAAGAAAAAAAGGACGTTTAGGCTGTTTTATTTCAAACTTTTATTGTAAAAGCAAAGTTTTAATTATTTGAGAAAAAATCGAGAAACAAAAAAATCTGTTAAAAAATGCCTCTTTGAGCAACTCAGATCAGACATTCCGATCCGCAAAATCCTTAAAAAAACGACGTTCGAAACCCCGCAAACTTTTATTTTCGCTCAGCGAAACGACATCATCATCAGCTATTTAGCGCGGCCCGAATCTAAGCTCGTACATTCACTTTCGGTTTCTCATTGTGAATGGAGTCCTCCGCGCGCCGGTTACCGAGCACTCGGAGAGGAGCCGTAATTCAATGCGCGACGCAATTTTAAATCCACAGCCTTCTCCCGCTTAATCGGCATTAACACTCTCTCCGCCGGGATCGTTGCGGAAAATTCAGCCCGTTAAACGCGCCTCTAAATCACCGACGAAAATATCCATCGAAATATTTATTGCGCTCGAAAACGAAGGCACGATATAAATTCGTCCCGACAGACTTTTCATCGTGTACACACGCCGCCCCGATAACTTGCACGCCTCGCGCATATCGCCGCGTTAGAACGACTCTCCTCTCGCGGATCTAGTTTCGAACGCGGCCCAACGGCGCATTAAGAAATCGTTAAAGAAATAAAAAGAAACAGAAAATCCGCGAGCCCGACTTTCGACTTTAGCGGCCGAAATAATTTACAGCGGTGTGCTTTTCTAGCCCCCCCGCGCTCGAAGTTTAAGCATCGCGGCTAAACTCCCGGCGATAAAGGCACACCACCGCCGCGCATTGAAAGACACGGCGGCTGAATGCTTTTGGCAGCGATAAATAATTTCCGCCGGGGCAAATGGACTTTTGCAAATGAGCGTGCGCGACTCTCTCTCTCTCTCTCTCGCGGTCACGTGCGATCGCGAGGGGAGGGGAGAGGCGGCTGCATTTGTCAAACCTGGATAAGTTATTCATCAGAGTTCAAGGCCTGATAATGGGGCTTTTATCGTAATTTACGCGAATCTTGGGAAGCGAGGCGGTCGAGCGTTATTTTTCTTCAATTATCGTAATTGAATTCCCGCTGGCGTGTCTTCTTCTTCGAGGAGGAAATTATTTTTATTAAAAGTTCGATTGCGCATTTAACAAATTTATCGATTTTTTTTTTTACATTTAGTTCGAAGTAAAAATTTCCTTACAATTTATTAAGAATATATATCAGCAAGCGCAAAACAATTGCGCTGCGAATTATATACCGAACGAAAATAAACGTCTTATCTATGCAGAGCGCACCGCGAGTGGCCTTCAAAATATTTTCCTCCCGGCCGGCATCGATGCACTGTCAATCTTAAAAAAAAAAAAAACGGGGTCCATTACATCAAGCGGCTCCGTCTAATAAAACGCCGACAGATACGATCAGAAACTACCCGCTATTTCGCAGCTAAAAGCCCACGGCCAGCCAGTCCGGCTCCTCTCTATTAATCCCGCACACATTGTACTCACCGCAAACCACCTGCACCGAGCATAATTGCCCGTCCGCCATTCAAATCGGGCAAAGAGGCAAAAACAAAGCCTCGCTACTTGCGCCTCCGTAATTGGACATTTATTGACTCTCTCTCTCTCTCTTTCTCTCTCCCTTTCTCTCTCTCGCTCTCCGATCCAGCGCCGTAATGAATTAAAGCCGGCGAGCCCGCCTTTGATCCCGCGAACTTTAACCCCCCCACATAATAAGCGGCCTCGCGTATATAGTTGTCTTTATCCGCGAGAGAGAGAGAGAGAGAAAGAGAGAGGCGAGCAACAAAAGGCGATGGCAATCGATAAACGATGACCCTTCGTTTTTATTCCCCGGAGCGATTGACACGCGATATCGCGCCGCGCGCGCTCTTTTCTTCGACCCGGGAAGGTGTGCGGAACGTAAGAGAGTCGGGGCGGGGGGCTTAGAATCGCCGCTTAATGCGCGGAATTTATCACGGGAACGATGAAAAATCGATAATAAGTCGCGGCCTTTTTGTTTCGGATTCGCGGCCTTTTTCCGTGGCCGATCGGCTGTGGCCTTTATATCGTTGGCGCGCTTTTATTGGCCGCGCGCTGGGCATAATGCGCTTTGTAACGGAGCGAATTTGTCATTGCGATGGAAAAATTTAATTGAATGCGCGCTCCTCGTTTTTTTTTGGGGGGGGGGGGGAAAGGCTCTTTTGTCGGTAATTAAGAAGTCGATGGTCGGACTTTTTTTTTCTTTGAGGGAGAGGCTGTACTTGTAATTGATAAGTGTGATGCAGAAATTTTTAATATTAATCTTGCAGAAAGGTGAATGCTTGTCTTGTCGTTTCAACGTTGATGAATAATGTTTTTACACGAGCATGAATAAGCTAAGATTTACGTCTATAACAAATAGACAATTTTAATATTATACTAGAATTATAGTAACGAATAAACAGTTTTAATAGAGCTTTAATGTCAACTGTGACAATCCGTAAAATCTTAACGTGACTTTCCTGCCATTCTAAAATTATTATTTCGATGAAATTTAGTTACAATAATATTCATAATTCAGTAAAATACACAGCTTTTCAATATTTCAAGTCTGTTTACAATAATATCGTAACCGATTCAATGAATAACCTCAATAAGAAAAATAACATTTACAGTTAATTGAATTCTCATAATTAAAAAAAGAAAAAAATATTAAAAATCACAATGGTACAGCATCACATTAAATATAAAACGCGATAAGTGCTTCTATATCGCGAGCGTTATATTTTCGCAAAATCAATAATTCATATTCCTCCAATCCCTTACTGCGCCGCGTCGAGGAACTATCCTCTCGTTATCGAGCAGCGGCAAACGACACTCTCGAAAATAGCATCCTCGTCCGCGGATTGACGCAACTAGATCTCGATCCCCTCCCGTTCATAATTCAACGCCCTAAACAAAATTGAAAATCATTCACGCCGCTAACTAGACGAAACGCGCCAAATCGGCTTTATATAAACGCGATCTGCCTCGCGGAGCTCCGCTTAATTAATTAATTATTCAGCCGGCGCAATCGTTACCGCATCATCGAGATCGTTGCCGCGCGCGGCGGCCTTCTTTTTCGAAAGACAGAGAGGAGGAGACAGATGGAGAGCCCCGCGGTTAATTTTCAGTTATATATATACGCGCGAACGATAAAGAAGAAAAAGAACGAACGCGCGCGGCTTTCATTAACGCGTCGCGTAATAAATAGCCGCTGACTTAGTTTTAAAAGCGACAATCGGACGCGCGCGCCGACTGGTTTGCGCGCGAGGAATTTTAAGGCGGCCGATATACTATATTTTTCGATTAATCAATTTCACCCGGGACGATTCGTACGGAAATTTAAATCCGATATGAGTTATAAGTCGTTCTGCTGAATTAATTTCGGCGATTGAAAGTTTTTAATACTCTCTGGCTGCTGCCGCTGCGGCGGCTGCTCTTGTTTTTATTTGGGAATTTAATACTCGGCAGTGAGAATTGAAAGGTTGGTAGCGGCAAAAGTAACGAGGGTTTCACTCGGATATATATTATCTGAAATACGTTATTTTTGAAACTGAAAGAAAAAGAAGGTATTACGAGGTATTTTATCAAAGGTGTTGTTAATTTCTCTAAACCTCGAATTAGAACGTTTTGACTTACAGACTTACGCGTATCTCAAGAAAATCTACTTACGTAATTAAGCATTATCCGAAAATGGCATCATGAATAAACATATATCAATGTTTGTTCTTCACTCTTTTATCATAATTAAAATCTAAACTTACGACTTTACTATTCAGAGATTATTCATCAGATTATGTCGTAAAATACCGCAACTATGGCGTTGCCAAAACAGATCCCGAGCAACACGTCCTCACCGCCCTAAACCCGCGCCTCTCGCCGGCAAAAACAAACATTCCACCTCGATAAAGCAAGCGGAGAGCCTCCCAGCCCCGAAATCCTCCGTCCGCGACAATCCCACTCCTCCCGCCGTTTAAAGCAGCAGCGGCGTCGTCCTCCTGCGTCATCCCTCTTAAAATGCAGCCTAATTTATTAAAATATGATAACGCAGGCGTCCTTAAATTCCACCCTCCCGCGCTCCTCTCGACTAGAGCGCCTCTCGAGCGAACCAGTCATCCTCTCTCTCTCTCTCTCTCCAAGCACAAAGGGGGCTCGAGGAGCGAAACAAAAAGGCGAGAGCTTCGTCTCTCTCCCGGCGAGGAAAAAAGGAGAGGCAGGACACACCGCGCGCGCGCTCCTCGTATTATACGGGAGCGAGTCTCGCGAGGGTGCGGCCCGACACTCTGCCTGCGCAGAAGGAGGCGCGAGAGAGAGAGAGAGAGCTGGACCCGATAAATTAGCGCCGAGCGACTGGCTTGTTTATGCGAGAGAGGACTCTCGCGCATTGTGGGGGAGTTTTTGCGGAACCGCGGAAGGAGCCCGACGGTATATCGAGCGGATTTTTGCGAGTTTCGAGGAGGAGCTGCCGCGGCTCTTTGTTCGGGGCAGTTTATCGGGGAGAAGGAAAGTTTCCTCGCGGTTTCTCTCGCGGCTGTTTCTTTTTTTTTTTGCGTCGAGGCGAAGGTAAATCATGTCCCGCGTCGGAGATACTCGTCGACTGGGAAAATATGCATTTTTTTTTTTATGCATCTTAACTGTTAATGCGCGGCTACTTCATATTTTATATACGCATTTTCGCCGAGATTTATTCTGATTTGCATAATTTCGCAGTAAAATTTTAAGTGTCGGGATTGACGATTCGCGCGGAGGATTATTAATATTAAAAGTTTATATTTTGTAACTCGCTTAGCGCTCTATCAAACTCACCCGGGAGTTACCACCGAAAACTCTAAAAAATCCAAGTCACTTACCCACCTCATATTCTCCCAGCGCTCCACTCCCCGCTTTTCGCGCGGATCTCGAAAAAAAAATCCGAAAAGCTCTCGGGGGTCCACCTCGCGAGAAACGTTTAGTACAAACAAGCCTCTCGCGAACTCGACGGTACACGCACCGCTCAGCTCCCGGCCAGGTAGTGTCTTCGCCGTGCGCGCGTGGGCGGCTTGGGGCTCTCTCTCGTCGCGTGGGCGTGCAGTTAGCACCTATCGCGAGAGGTGCCACCTGGTCCAGAGCCGGCACTTAAGCGAGCGTTGACTCGCCGCCGGGCCGAGAGACGAGAGTCTCGCTACTAATGAATTCGCGCGCGCGGCCGTTTTTTCGCACGAGCTGCGAATTTTAACGGGCCGAGTTTCCGAGCTTTCCGGTTTTCGTCGATGAATATGGATTAGGCGGGGGGAGGGAGAGCCAATGGGTTGTTCGCGAGCTTGTTAATGGACGGGAGAGCCGAGTGTTAGATGGAGAGGCGATACTCGCGGCGCGTCTCTTTTTTTTTTTTTTTTTTATCTCTCCGTCTTTCTTTTTCCTGTCTCGGAGAGCCTCGCAGGAAGTGATTGGGAGATTAGACGTTTTGGAATTTGAGGAGACGCGCGAGAGAGGAAGCCTCGAGGTTCTCTGATGCGGGATGATTTATTTTTATTGCCGGGGATATTTCTGTAATTTGCTAAGTAGTAAAGTCGAATACTTTTAATGAATGAATGGGCATTTTTACTTCGGGCCCGCTCGAGGATTATATGCATTGAATTACGCGCGAGTATTATTAATAAATCAGAGGCGGGCGTATACAATTCTTAAATGAATTATAATGATTGATTTTGTTTTAAAGATTTTTCCGCGGAATTAAACATTTTTATTAATTTTTCAAAGGATCAGTTCGTTAATTCCTACAACAAACATTATAATTTGTTTTTTCCAAAACACGCGCCGTGCGCCGTAAATTCGATCCATTAAAAGTATACGCTGAAAGCGAAATCGCGGAGACTTGGCTATCACTTAAATTATGAGCACCATCCGAATCTCGTAAAATTATTCGCTCATTACCATAATCTGAATGGAGCCTCTCCTCTCTCCCGCGTCGTTTCCTAAATCAGCAGAAAACGGTTCCTATGAATGAAACGCGCGCGGATGACGCCACCTCGTCTCTCTCTCTCCCATTAACGAAACCTATCGACGCCTTTTCGGAAAGATACCGGAAGGTCAAGCCCCTCCGGCGATATTCAGGAGGAGCTACTCGTCCGCACCTGAGAGAGCAAGAGAGAGAAGAGAGAGAGCCGCGGATTTTCGCGGCGGAACGAGTCGCGCGCAGCGGGGCGAAGTTTAGTCGTCAGCGCCGCGCGCTCGATGCTCTTTAATTAAAACTCGCGGAGAGCCGAGCGATGAAAACAGCTCCGAGCCGAGGGGCAAGAAAAAGGAAGCCGAGCTGAGAGAGAGAGAGAGAGAGAGCTGACGTGACGCGCCAATTGATAGCAGCGTAAAGTGAAGACTTTGTTGCCGTGGCCTCTCTCTCTCTCTGCGTGCGACGGAATATGTGCGTGACATTCGCGGGTTGGGTTGGGTTGGGGTAATTGGGTGCGCGCGCGCGCGCGCGACGCGCGGTTTTGACTTGTGGCCATTGACGCGGAGTTGAGACGTTGAATTTTGAAAAACGTCGACTCCCGTGGAGTGTATTTTTAGCGCGAAGGATTTTTTTTTTTTTTTTTTTTTTCGATAATCCAGGTTTATTATCGCGCGCGGACTTAATTAATGTTCATGATTTTTTTATGCAAATAAATATTATAATGATTTCTTTTAATTAATAGATGTAAATGGGTAAATTTTATCATTCGCCATAAGCGATTCAAACGTGCACATAGGCATTTTTTCTCGCGAACGTTTCGCAATAAAATCTACTTGACTTTGTTGATTGATAAATTTTTCAATTTTATTTTTCTAAATTAAAATTGAACATATTTCTCCACGTGAAAAGTGAAATCTCAATTAAAACGAAGAAGAAGAAGATGAAGAAGAATGAAAAACAACTCGGAGCTCTAAAAGCGAATAAGCCTCGACGTACTCCTCTGAAACAAAACTCCCCGGCGATCCTCCAGTCAATCGAAAATTCCTCGCGCGCGAAGCATCGGCGTACAGCGAAGCGATAAAAACTAGAGTCTCCTCTCTCTCTCTCCCCGGGTGTCGCGCGCGCGCGGATCTCCGTGCGCCGCCGCCGCCGTGAAAACCGGCTTGGCTCTCGGGCCGTTTTCCGCACTCGTAAAAATCGCGCGCTCATCTCCCCGCGAGGCGAGAGAGAGAGAGAGAGAGCACGCGGGGCTTTCCAGCGCGCCGTAAACTCTCGCCGCGGCGATGACTTTCAATCCGTTGCGAGGTCGCTTTGATCTGTCGAGCTCGAGAGCTCCGAGTGAGTATAACTCGGTTGACGACTCGCGCCGAACTCCTCGCGCGGAGGAGCCGTAAACTCTCTCTCCCTCCCCCCCCCCCTCCCGCGACGTGTCCCTTCGTTATTTTCTCGCTTCGCTCCTTCCTTTCGCGAGGCTCGTCGGGCTCTTTTTCTAATTGGGTATTCGGTAGGTGAAGGTGTCGGGATTATTGTTTTTTTTTTTTTTTTTTCACCTGGCGGATGAAGCTCGTCGGGTTTATTTGTTCGGTATTAAGTTGCATTGACTGCTAACCAGGAGAATTAATGTACGTCGCGTGTACATTCAGGTAGTTCGCTCGAGGTTCTGCCTAGCTATTCTAAAATTTCATTGAATTTACGCTGGAATCGTTCTTGCGTTCTCGTTGAATAATCGAAGGACTCCGATTACAAAAATGTTGTATTTTTATACCCATCATTCGAAAGTCAACCAAACTTAGCCAACGCGAGCGTTTTCAAACTTTAAAACCCAACGAAAAACCAGCGTTCAACGATTGACAGGCCGCTCCTTAACCATCGATACCGTCGCAAACATCCCCAATAACGAGCCAAGCAAACCGCAAGCAGCCTCGAAGAGCCGTGACGCACCGAGTAGACGCAACGCAGCAGCCTCGTCTTACAGCAGTAGGCCCTTATCAGCCGTCCGTCCGCGTCTTAGCTCCGCGGCTCGAGCGTCTCGCCGCGAAAAACGATGATGCCTCTCCTGCGGCGGACCACACAGCCTTGGGCCAATTAGCGCCGGGGAAAACACGGCGCAGCAGCCCGTCTCTCGGAGCTGCTGCTTCTCGGTATAACCGCGACGACCCAGGCCGCAGTTTCGTCGAGCCAATTTGGAGCGCGGGAGGGCTGCTGCTGTACGCGGTTGTCGATCAAACGCGCGCAGGGGTGTACCTGCTAATGGGGCGCGGAAAACTTGGGCGGAGGAGAGGACTGCGGAGCGAAGCGACGAGGAAGGTTAGCCGAGTTTTCTGCGTGTCGATCTTTTTTTTTCGTAGAAAATAAAGTCAGACACGATATTTTGATTATTACACGACGGGCGGAGAATTTGAAGCTGCGTAAAATTTCACTAGTATACAAACTAATTTATTGTATTCGTTGCGGGATGAAAAAGTAGTAAAATTTTATACACACCGTAATTCATATAAGCGCGCGCAGTTCCTTCCATCGGCGAGGCCCGTGCAGCGCGAAACCAGTAATCTTTTAATAAACATCAGCGCCGCAAACTTGTAAAGCAAGAATTTAATAAAGCCGCGCGCGCGCGGCAGCCGCAGTAACTAATAAGACATTCAATATTCCGCTTACAAAGAAACTTTTAATTATTCGGCCCCCCTCCGGATTTTTAGTCGCTTTGCCACGATTTCATCTCGATTTCAAGGGAGAGGGAGAGAGTCGGACGTCAAAGCTGTATACGCGCATGCGCGCGGCTAATCGCGCTCGAGTAGAGCCACTCGACTCGAAACACGACGGATCCTTATGCTTGTCAGGTAATGTTATCCGGCGCGCCGCCGCCGCCGCCGGCGCGATAGTCGTTTTATTATTCAGCGCGTGGTATTATTTTTACTCCCGCGCGCCGGTAATGCCGTTGGGCACTTCGGCGAGCGTCAACCGCGCGACAAGGGCACGTCTATAAATGCGCGAACGAACGGCGAGAGATTGTGGGCCTATGCGAGAGAGAGAAAGAGAGAAGTATAATGACCCGGCCGCGATGGATCGAGATTATTTTCAATTAAATGGGAGTTGCTTCTTTTGGGGACGTCGAGCTGCGCGAGGATTCGGTTTCAGGATTGTGTGTGTGCGTAAGTGTGCTCGCTGCTTTTCTTTTATCCGGGGTGCTTTTAGAGCAGCGGGACGGCTTTGCCGCGGGAACGATTGTAAATTATTATCAGCGGTTCGCTCGAGCGGAGGGAGACGCGCAGCGAAGTGTATATGCATAATTGCGCGCGAACTTTAATTCAGTAATCGCATTGGTGTGTATTTGGTTAAATAAAAATGAAAAGTATACGATATGCAGGAAATTTGATAGCGACGATAAACAGCGGGAGATTGATAAATGTATAACTAAAGTAAAAGTGTTCGATAATTTTTTTTCACCGCGAGATGTCAGATGCACTGTTTTGCAATCTCTATAAAAGTTTTTTATTCACTTATAAATTAACTCTCGAACTTATTAACGAGAAAAGAATTTTTCATTATAAACATATTTATATAAAAACCGCGTAAAATGCAATCCAATGCAATAAATGCCTGCGCGCGTTACCTAACGATACCAGAACAAACTAATTAAAAATACGCGCCTTGTGCTAAAAAAAAATTAATCTCTGATCATATAAAAGCGTATGCACAACGGGACTAAAAGACCCAATTGAATCTTTTCCCAATTGGCCTCTCCAGCCTGAAAGCCGAAAAGGCGAAAAAGGACAAAACTCGAACGGCGGCAGAGACAATAATCGACTTGCTCTCAAGACTCTGCCGGCCCGCGGCGTTAATGCCGCGCGCTACGCGAGTGGCGGCCGTAAATTCGTCACGCGGTGCGCGCGCGCGCGCGGATCTCACTCGCTGCCGCCGCAAAATGGCGGACCGGCTGCTTCGCGGTGGATAGTCCTGCTCTCCGTGACGTAACGGCTGCAGTTTGTAGAATGGCTGAGCGAGGATGAATCGGATTTGACTTCGAGGCTTTATTTTGCTTTTTTGGCTTGTGCTTCGGACTTTCTGGGCTCGTCGATCGGTTTGAAGTTGAAGTTTACCGATTAGCTGCTGTGCGATGTCGAGGAAGCTACTGAAATTGTAAACTTGTAATGATAAAACGTATTATTTCATAATTTAAGACACACGCGTCTTAAAATTTTAGATTTATCTTCTTGCTCGATAATTTACGACATTCTACGACGAGGTTTACAACTTTATAGACTCTGAATATTCAAATCTGGAGTACGCCTAAGTACCTCTCCGAGTAATAATACATTATCCTCACCAGACGATGACTGCTCTTTTACTAAAAATTAAAAGGCTCGCCGCCAAACGGCGAGAGACACACTGGCGAGGAGGCCGGAGCGCATTTCGTATAAATTATGTATTTGTATACGACTGAAAAATCACGTGGCATTACGGAGCCGAAGGTGGCAGTAATTAGCGGCCAAGTCTCCCGAACAAAAGCAAAGGGCAGCGCGAGGATTTACAGCGCAAAATCAAAGTTAAAACTCTCTTCGCACCCCGCAATTAAGCGCTATATCTTACATCTGAATTATAGTCATAGAGCGTCGGGAGAGTCTCGCTCATCCCCCTTCTTTGGCGGAAGGCCCGCGTGCGAGAGAGAGAGCTCCGAGTCGCCTCGCGCACGGGTGCAATTTCAAAGTTGATTTAAAACGTCGCGGCTCTATTAATTTATTTCCCGCGTATCCCGATGCGGCACTCGTATAATGTTATTACCCCATTCGCGGGGCTCAATCCGAAGCTCACCGCGAGTGGCGAGCATGAAAACTTACTTCGAGGCGGAGTTAATTAAGCGCTCGCGGCTGGGAATCGCACGACAAGAATTTATCCTCGTTTTCGGCAGGTTGGATTGAATTTTTTCGATGGTTTGTAACATTTTTCTTTTGGTAGAGTACGGGAGGCTTCTTTTTAAAGTTTGAATGAGAAAAGACCCGCGGAAAAAATTAGAATCATAAAGTCATTATTAGCGACGAAAGTTTCGTAATTTGACTTTTAAATGTATGTCTAGGCGAGGAGTACGTAATTCTTCCATTGTCAAGGAATCTACATATTTTGAAGGTTAAGGAATCCTTGTACTCGATGCATAATTTTTAAGCACCGCGCTCGAGCAAAACAATTTTCAATAAAGATCACCTTGCCGCGTTTGCAAAATAATTTTAACATTTTTACGGACTTGAATAAATGTTTTCTTACACTGAACTACGCCTCAATGAATTGGTATCTCAATAAAAATTCAGACCCAAAACGATTTTGGAAAATGTCGAAAAGTGTCTCTCTCCCGAACTCCCGCGCCGCTTTCCTCGGCAGCGGCGCTCACCTCCTTTAGCCGTCGAGCTCGTCTTTATCCATCTCTAGCCGTTCTATATATACCCCTCTTGCGAAACGCTCGCGTCGCCATCTCTTTTTCCGCACCTCTCTCTCTCTCTCTCTCTCTCTCTCTCTCTCTCTCTCTCGGCCGCACACGTGCAAATGCGCGTACATATATCTTCCTGGCGGCGATGGCGGCCGTAACACGAGGGAACCATAATAAACTTGGTAATGGGCAGTTTCGAACGCGCCAGCGAGAGCGCGTCAGGTGCCGGCTATCAATTTCGGGCACACGTTGATGCCTCCTCCTCCCCCTCCTCCTCCTCCTCCTCCCCTCTACCCTCTCCCTCTCCCCCACGAGAGAGCCCGAGCTAGAGGAATTAATTGTCCGTCTGGCGCGAGCCGACTGTCCGGGAATGCCGATCGCTACGGACGTCAGCCGCGACGAGGGAGACTGGATATGGTGGTGGCCAGATTTTTGAGGTGCTTCCTTCAAGGTGCGAGCTCGAGTCGTTCGCTTTCGAATTTAGAAATTTCAAAGTATTGCCCTTTCGCCAACCTCGAATTACCGGCAGGGATCCCCCGCGTTCCGCTATACGGTTTTCCCCTCGCCGCCCCTCGCCAATTTATCGGCGAGCAAATTAGCCAGGCGGACTCGCGCCTCCGCGAAAATCATAATGCGACGCTTATTAATTGCCCTCGCGAAAATACCCGCGGACGCGCCTCTCCGCCCGGCACATAAATTCAAATTAAGCCCACGCGGCCCGCTCGCTCGCTCGCTCTCTCGCTTCTTTTCGCTCCCCGAGCTGCGGCGGGGGAGAGTGAGAGAGAGAGAGAGCTATTATACGGCAGCGCGCGAAGAGGCGTGACGAATTAATGTCGCGCGCGCTCCGCGACGACGGCCGAATTGAATTAATTCCGAGAGCGCTGGACGCGCTCCCTTGGAACACGAGGCTCTGCCAAGAAGCGGAGAGAGAGAGAGAGAGAGGGCTCAATGCGACAGCCGGCGAGCCAAGTGGGGGTGGCCCTTTCTTCAATGAGATTGAAACGTCAGGTGCTGCGGGGGATTTGATGAACTTGTCATTGCCCTTTCGGGCGATATGTTGATATTGGTTTAGTCAGCAGTGGGAGAACGCTAGAAATTTCATTTTCAAACGCTTCGTAAATCATTTATATATTTTTAAGCAAAGCGGCAAAACGTAACGTTTGACGGAAGAGTGTTAATGTCACGTCTCAAAAATAACACATCGATGACAATGCCTCCCCGAAAATAAACCCGGAACCCTTCCGAGAAAAGCATTCACTCAATCACTAAAACACCGAAAACTGCCGCCTCGGCGATCGAAAAAAAGGCAAACCCGTCGCCGTGTGAAATTCCACACTGCTTCTATTCCGGGGTGCTCCGCCGCCGTCGGCGGAAGAGAACCGCCTGCTCTCGCGTCCTATCCGCGTTCCCAAAGAAAAACGTCCACCGACGTCGTTACCCGCAGAATTAATGAATATCGGTCGATGGCTTTGATTTCAGAGAGGGAGCCGAGCGCCTCGACGGCCGCTCGGATAGCGGCGGCAGCCCAGGATGACCCCGACGACGACCGATCGTCGATCGTCCTGGACCGGGACCTGGACGACGACGCCGGCAGCACGAGCGGCAAGGCGCCCTCGCCGCCCAACCCCATGAATCCCCTGCTGCAGGAGAAGTGCAACTGCGAGGACCTCAGGCACGTCACCTGCCACCTCGAGACCAAGGACCTGTGGGACAAGTTCTGCCAGCTCGGCACCGAGATGATCATCACCAAGACCGGGAGGTTAGTGACGTTTTGAAGTGTTCTTGTGCCTTTATTCGACTTTGAAGAATGTTTTTTTTTTACTTTTCCCTGCAAAACTCCTCGCTAGAAAATGTTTCGTTCGGTTTCTCCGCACTAAAAAAAACGTCAAAACATCCAGCAAGGACGCGACTGAAACGGCTATCGACGAAATCGCACCCTCTCCCGCTAATCCCGGCAAATAAGAAAAACACTAACCCCGATACGCAATTTCACGCGGGGGGAGGGACAATGCCAAGGCTGCGCAGCAGCTCGTCACGGCCGCCGCGCCCGTCGCGTGCGGCAGTCGTGTTCTCTCTCTCTCTCTCCCTCTCGCGAAATCTCGATCTCCCAATTTATCAGCTCGTCGAATCAGTTGCTACGGCGATTATACGGCTGCTGCTGCTACGCATCGGGAAAGGGTTAACTCCCCGCGGACCGAAAACAACGAGCGGCCACTCCATCATTGTGTCGCGCGTCTCGCTTCGACGTCGACGCGCTTCGACGGCGGCGCAGAGGCGGAGGAGACTCTCCGGATTAAGGGACACTTCTGCAGGTTTATTTTTCCGGATCTTGATGGGGATAATACGCGTTTGCTGCGATTTAGATATCGTGGTTTATTTGCGCGGGAAATAACGTCTGCATGTGGTTCGTCGGGAAAGAAGTAGGTAAATTATATAGCGAATAAATGGACTGATATAGTTTATGCGAAAAGTCGGATTAAATGAATTGCAAGGTATAATAAAAGTTAAAGAAAGTTTAAAAGTCGCGCCAGTAGGCGACATTTGTATGATAATCTGCAATTCAAAAGTTAATTAAAATTTTTACTTCTAGACGAAAACGTGTCTCCGTTTTTTTAAGTCACGAAAATTAAATACAAAGATTAAAATCAACTTCTATTACAATAATTAATGATGCATAATATTACCGTGTACAAGGTAATAATACACGCCGAGTGAATTATGCCCATTGATAACGTTGATACTGTTCTCACAACCATCCATAATAAGTTTCACTCTATCTCCAACAATCTCGATCGAAATTACAAAAGAAAGCCATTCGAATCCACATGTATATATCCATTCCAATCTAAGCCAATGCGACTTTTTCCAAATTCCCCCCCTAACATTAATCCGCGCTCCCAGCTCCACTTCGCACCTAAAAAGCAACATACCCAACCGACGCAATCCGGTCGCGTAAGCGTTCCGCACGATTACTCCCCTCCTCCCCCCGAGAAAGTTCGATCCAATAATTACAAGCCGCACATCGGGTTCATTACCCGGCGCATAAATATACCAAAGCCAATCACATCTAGCGGGCCGCGCCGCTCCCCCTCTCGGCCGCCGCTGAGAATTCAATCAGCGGCCGAGTGCTGTTACAACACCCGCGAGAGATGCCGGGGTGGGCGATGGAGGCTCCCGCTCTCTCGCGCGAGGGTGGACGAAATTTCAGCCGGGTAAACCAGTACGCGGGCTTGTCAAAATAGGATGATGAATGTATTATACACCGAAGCGGAGAGAGCGGTTTTTAAGCGATTATGGTCGCGGCCGGTTAATTTTTATGGGGAATTCGTTAATTTCGCCGGCCGGGGAAGAGGAAGGGTGGGTGTGTATAGCCTCGGCTGAGGGATGGGACGGTTTAAGCTTCGGGCTCGGGGGGTCGTCGGGAGGCGATGTATCATAAGATCTGTAGCTGAGATTAGTTTTATGTTGCTTAATAAAATGATGCTTAGATTGATAGATGCCTTTATCAAAGTTTTTAAAGTCAGTGTAATAGCTGGTGTTTAGAATAACTTAAATACGCTTGTAATTTTCAAAACGTTTCCTAACATGATCTCGGTATCGCTTCAATCTCGAATCTCCCAACCCTTCTCTCTCCTCAAATCCGTTCCAACAATCAAGAAAAATAAAATTCCGAAGCCGTATGTATACCCTACTTCCATCGCAATCCGCGGCCCATCCTTCATCCCAACCGAAAAACCCACCGGCGGCAACGTCCGTCCAACGAAAGCAGATAACCATCTCCGAAAACTACACCTCCGCCGGAGAGTAAACTACCAAGCTCCAGCGAGCTAACTAGCGCGTCTCCTCCTCGTCTCCCGAGGGAAAAGGCGCTCTATCGCCCTCGCTTGGCGCTGCCGGTAATTAGATCTGGGTAGCAGCTCCCTGCTCCCTTCCGATGTCAACTTAGGCGCCTTGCCGCCTTCGCCTATTCATCTCTCCCCCTCGGACGGGGCCAGAGAGAGAGAGAGAGAGCAAAGTGATAATGAACTGCACGCGCGCAAAAAGGCGCCGCGGCATCGAGCCTAATTCGACGCTTGACGCGCGCTTTAATGCACTTACGCGGGATTTTCTAATTTCTTTGATTGCCCCGGCGCGGCCGAGGGAGCGCCTCTTTTTTTTGTTTTGTTTAACGGGGCTGATGGATGCGTTTTTAAGAGGGCGGAATTGATTCGAGGCTGGATTAGGATGATGGAGAGCGGTTGGATCCTCTTTTCGGGGCGAAGAGTTGGGATTTTTTACTGTGATTTTGGGCTTTCGGAGAGATTAATGCTCGTTTTGTGGTTTTCCAAAGAGTTTTCCAGAAAAAAGGATAATTACGTACGAACGATTTATTTTCGATATACATTTCATTTGGAAGCGCCGAACGAACACAATTCCACAAAGAGCAAAAGCATCAATCACGCGCAACTACGAGAGATTCGAAACGAGTCCAGAAAGAGTAAAGTAGCCCGGAGAAACGAGTAACTCAATTCTCGTCATCGTCCGAGGAAGAAAATCAGCTCTCCGCCTACATCCAGACTCGAGTCGACGCGGTGCAGCAGCAGCAGCAGCGGCAGCAACGTCCGTCTCCTCTCCCGGTTCGATTCATTAACAAAGGACGTTTTGATAAATAAAAGCATTACTCTTGCTCCTCGTTGCTGCCCGAGCGAGATAGAAGCCCGTGTCTGAATGCGGCCGCCTCGCGCTCTCGACGGCAGTAATATCCTCCGGAGTCGGGAGCGAGAGGGGGCCCCAGATAAGATCGGCGGGTGTCCCCGCGTTTTAGTGCCTCTCGGCCCAGCGGGACGTCCGACACGGTATTAATGCCTCGCCTCGCAGCCCGCGCGTTCCCCCCTCTCCTCACACACCTCCCTGCGTTTTCCTCCCGTCTGCCCGCGCGCGCGCGCACGTTGTTGGACCTAGTTATAAGCCCCAGCCTGCCTATGGGAGGTCGGCCCGCGACGCGGAAAAAGCGCCGAGAGACTTCGCGATGCGTGACTTTGATTCCGAGAGATTCGCGCCGCCGAGAGCGAGCTTGACACAATGACTTAATAGGATCCTGCAAGGTGCATAAATCCTCGGGTTAAGTGGACGAGTACTTAGAGAGCCCAATGGGTTTATTTCGAGGAGATTAAGGAAAATTCGTGCTTTTTACGGGGGATCGGGATTTATTTATTGCTCTACGTGAGGAGGTGTGTGCTGGCTTTTATTGGAAAGCTTTTTCTTTGCAACTGCGGGAAGATGTTTAGATTTTTTCAATTGATTTTAGAAATAAAGGTGTAACTCTCTTTAATTCCGTAATTTTATTAGCCATAATAATGCAGATCTCATTGCGTAATATTAAACAAGGATTTTACGTAATCGAATAAATAAATTAATTAATTGTCATAATTGAAAAATACGACAGAGAAGCGTAGTTTTAATTCGATTTTTATGAAGAATAGGACCAGGTTTGCAGATATCTTTCACCTTTTAAATTCTTCATTAAAATGAAACTCTTTATTAAAATTATTTTAATAAAGAATTTAAATTGCCCTTTTTATTTCAAGCTTATTTCACAATCGATTCTTATCAGTTCCATATTATACGATGCCGCAGTTGGTCTGCACAGCCTTGAATAAAAAAATACGTATACGTCGCTAAATATTTTCCCCCAACTTTCGATCGCCCAACAAAAAATCTAATAACCCACTAAATTCCGCAGAAGCTCGAAAACTCCTCTCGACTGGTGCTTTACGACACCGATCCATCCCCGTCCGCGAAGAAAATAAGAGGAGCCGCTGTCCCGCGAGAAATTATTAAAAAACCAGCGGCAGCGCGGCGTATGTAAACCGTCAAGCGGCCGCCGCTTAAAGTATTAATTTCGCGGGTCCGAAAAGGGGGGTGGGGGGCGGCCCTTTATTAAATAACCGGCCGGCCGCGGCCGCTTACATATTCATGGCGGTCGGCGATGCGCGCGGATAAAAATGACCGCGAGGCGAGAGAGAGAGAGAGTGATTTAATAAAAAATTAAGCGATCGCGTTCTCTCTCTCTCTCTCTATCGGGGCCTCGTAATTAATAAATCCTCCGGCGGATAATGCACACACGTGCTAATTAAATGTCATTACGCAGATCGCGAGATACGCGTAATGGGAGAGAGAGAGAGAGTGAGCGGGATGATTAATCGGTAAACGATTGGGCCCGTCCCGAAGAACCGCCAATTAATCCTCGGCTTATCAAAGGGTGGAAGGAAGACCGGATCTTCGGAGGCTGCTTTTATCGACGCTCGCTGATCGCCGCGGCTTTGAATATATACTTCGAGGCCAAGTTATTTCTTCATTTTCGAGGGGCGGCGGAGGGGAGGCGCGAATTTAGAGGAGGGGAATTTTTGAATTTCGGAGCCGCGCGAAAGTTTTTCGAGTAATTATCTTTTTGAATGGACGACGTTGGGGAACGAGGCGAAGCGGTTAAATTTCTAAAGTATCCATTTTCATGTATTAGCTCGGATGGATTTTTAAGATTTCATTGAAATTACATTTGAATGCAGCAGTAAAACGAGGAATTGACAGGCAAAAAAGAGCTCGCGGATTTCAGTTAACTGAAACGCTCATTTTAGCCATCGACAGTTGACTCGTTCAACCATCCATGACGGCTGTGTTTGTTCGACTCAACCGCTATTTCCTCTCCGCGTAGTTTATTACTCTGTGTATATAGTAAAAAAATCACCAGGTCTCGAATGCTTTATGAAAATGTTCACTTTTCATGAATAGAATCTTTAAACGAGTAAATGCCTTTCTGTGGAAAAATAACGCGCGGAATTTCTCTTTGCAGTAAAACGAGGAGATAACAGCGCCGCGACTCTCGTAACGACAATCGGCGTTGAAAAAAACTTTAATTTCCTTTGCAAAATCACCCAGCTCCCGATGTTCCGCAATCCATTCCTCTCTCGACTTAGTCAAAACGAAAGGACACACACCGCCAATTGAAGGTCCCGAAACAGTAAGGGGACGAAACGAAATTTCGCCAAATAAGTATTGTCCAAGTACAATATTTTATCAAATTGC
>JAWWEO010012698.1:0-29043 GCA_035582975.1 Ormyrus labotus
CTGTAAATTTTTACCGTGACGAGCGTAATGTTTAGAGAGCGCTTGTCAATAGTTACCAAAACCATGCGATGTCCCACATTTGCGATTCGTAACGGTAATTTTTCCGGTAAATTTAATTGGAAATTTTCAGGAAAAATTCTCTCAGTGTAGAAATCGGACTGACACAAAGCAGTTAATAATTTAGTGGAAAAAAGAACCACCCCGGAATGTATTATATAAAGCCAATAATTGCTCGCTTTATTCTATGACATTTCAAGAATGATTGACATCGATAGCTTAAATAATCAAAGAACACGTAAAGTCAAGCATTGATTATTAAATAAGCATTACAAAGCTGATTTAATCAGAGAAGCTTTAGATTCGAAGTTTTGAAAGAATGAAATCATGTCCGTTAACTAGCAAAACATAGAATTTAAAACTTTTTTCATAATGATTAAAGCATTAAAGTGCTTTCAGTTATTTATTTTCATAATCATTTCATTACCCGTTGATCATTGTAAACAGGATTCTAATAATGCTTTTATTATAGAATACTTCTTGTACAGAGCACCATCAACTGTTGTGGGATTTACATGCAACAAGAACGAAAGTAAACTATTTTTCCATCTGATGTCAATAACATCTAATTAGTTAGTTGTAATATATTTCTCATATCTTTTTTAATTTAGATGACGTACAGTTAATAAAACAGTTTAGTAACTTAAAATTACAGTCAGTTATTTGGAAATTAGAAAATAAGTTAAATTTAACATTGATGGCCAACACAATATACCGGAAATTAGGAATTTTTATTGACTTAAGATGCCAATTTTCTGAAAATGTTAGATTAGCTTTTAATGAGGTAAGCATTTTAGACAAAAATTTTACTAAAATATAAATTCCAGTTTCATAAACATAATTTACTTGTGTAAATTGTAAACAATAAATGTCAATTTTAAAATTGAGTATTAGTGTTTTAAATAACATAAATTAAACTAAATTGATGAATTAATTCAATTTTCTATTGATTGGAATATGCTATTATACTATTTATTATAATTTTAAAATATTTAAAAATATAAATTTTAGGCTACAAAGCATAAAATGTTTGACGAACTATATTATTGGCTTATTCTTGGTTCAAGTCTAAACGAAAGTTTATCTTTAATAAACGATAACTCTTTTGGTTTATCTACTGACTTTGTAGTAGCTATTTGTGAAGAGAATCAATGCACGCTTTACGACATCTACAATCCCTGTAAAATCCGCGGTGGAACTTTAAAAACTACACAGTTGGGTAATTGGAATGAAACCAACGGCCTGAATATTCTTTTAGAAATAAATAAAGTGCGCAGGTGGAATTTAGAGGGTATGACTTTAAAGATGAGCGGATTTGTGCGTAAATATAAAAATTTCTAATGTACACGTTTATCTATTTGATTGAAAATTGATCATGTATAATTTTATATGTTGCCTTTATAGATAAAAAATAGACCTCCTAACGTACCCGTAATTGAATATCTAAAAGATAATAAGTATAAACAGTTCGATAGAATGACAAAACTTGCTTACGCAATGTGGATGCATTTGGCAGATATGTTTAATTTCACGTAAGTTTGATTTTATTAGATTTAAATAACGTAACTATCAAATGATTATTTTTCTGCAATAATACTATATGATAATTACATTCGCAGGATAGATTTCCATGAAAACTCTATCTGGAACGATGGAGATGAAAATGGACCAGTCATCAACGCATTGAGGAAAGGTGATATAGATGCTGGTGGAACTGCCGAAGCAATGACGAGTGATAAAATCAATTTTGTCAAAGCTATATATCCATCATTGCCTTTTCGGTAGTGTTACCTTTATCTTTATGGGAAATGATCAAATTATTCAATTTAAAATTTATTACATAATATTATAATATCAGATAACATAAATATTTTCAGAACCTGCTTTATATTTCGGAGTAGATCATCTGATCGATTAAGTGTTCGTGACATTTTTCTTCCACTGTCTTCAACTGTTTGGTATCTAACAATAGGGTTGAGTGTATTGTCGATTAATGCTCTGGCCTTTCTATCGGTTCTAACTAATCAAGATTTTTATGAGAATTACTTACATTCAATAATAATACACGTAGGCGCATTTTGCCAGCAAGGTACAGTTTACATTTTAAAGTAATGTGTAATTTTACGTTGATGCTTAAAGACAACTACTTTTTGCAGGTACGGAATTTTCTAACAGCAGTTTGTCGGGAAGAATAGCAATTCTTCACATTTTATTATTCAATTTATTACTTTATAATTATTATTTAGCAAGTGCTGTATCGAATCGTTTAAGTGAACCGATAAATTTTATTAATGATTCCCTACATGAATTAAGGAAAAAAGATTTTCAATACGCTTCGGAGCCAATGCTAAACTTCGATCAACAAATCAAGGTATACAATGAAAGTCGAAATAAAATGAAATGTAGAGAAAAATTCAATCTGCAATTGTTATAACAAGCATATTTTTGAAGAGCAACGATTGGGAAACCAGATCATTTTTCGTTGACCGGTGGTCAAAGATTCCAGAATCCCAGAGATTTATGCCCCCCGAGAAAGGCATGGCGTTAGTGTTAAAAGGAGGTTTTGCGTACCATACTCTTCCAGAAGTTAGTTATCCGTATGTTGAACGTCACTTTGATGAACGAAAAATTTGTGAATTACAAGAAGTACATTTGGTTAGACCGTTGCAGTTCTCGATATTTATTCATATTAATAGTTCCTTCACAGAAATGTTTAAGGCAGGGTAAGCAAGAACTTATAATTATTTTCAATACTGTCTAAATACTTATAATTTTTTAAATTCTTAAGTACAGAATTTAAGGGGTTATCATAATAAACAGCTTAGAAAGTCACATTAAAATATAAATAATTTGTTACAGATTTACAAAACTGTCAGAAGTTGGGATTCGGTATCGTCAAATTCAACAGTGGTCAGCAAGAAAACCTACATGTCGAACGGACGTTTTAACAGCTGATAGCATAACAATAACAGAAGTAGCACCAGCAATTATATTCTTGCTGTTCAGTATGCTTATTGCGGGTGCTTTGTTAACTGTAGAATTTCTCTATGCAATTTATTATAAAAAGTAAATATTTCCTATTTAGATAATCAAAATAGTAGAAAAATTGAAAAATGAAACTAAATTATAGTCAATCAAAATCAAAACTTTCAAATCGTATTTTCTTGATTCATTTTCGTTATTTGAAATGATAGTCTTTAATATTTTAACTTTATCAATTCCATACATTGACTAAACTGGTAAAACGAAAATAATTAACACAAAAATATTTTTTACAGAAACTCATGTCCCGGATTTCAAATTAGCGATATGCCTGTAGAAACATTGAACTCTTCGAATATGAACAAATAAGAAAACTTTAAATAATTCATTATATAGCTGGTATTTATTAGCTATATATAGTATTTATATTTATAATGTAATTTAATTTTTAGAATAAATTTTATTTTATAAAATCAAACAAATCTATGTTTTTTACATTCTGCCCGTAATCTTCAGTGATACGCTAAAAGGAGAATGTCCACGGTAATATAAAAAATCTTAGCTGAAAATAAAACATTCAAAACTTTGTTTATTGTTGAGTGCGAAAAATTATAAATTTAAAAAAAGTTTTATCACTCTCTGTGAAGGAAAGCTGAAGAAAAATAAGCCCAAAGTTCACAATTTAACACAGTTCTACATGGGTAGTACATCTATATTTATATTTGAGAAAGTAGAAACATACCGAGTACGGTCAGCCAAATGATGCTATAGAGATACTACCCGTATTAAATTGTAAATTTAATCATTTTAAAATAAATTCATTTTGCTTTTTATAACGGAAAAGTTTCTTTCAGATTTTTTCTATATTCGTGGACATGTTCCTTTCAAGGTAAAAGACATAGTCACAAGTTATTAGTTGCAAAAAAGCTTTATTCTAGGTAAAAATTTTGTTTTTAACACAAAACTGAAATTTTTTTAACTAACATAATTTATCATAATAAAATTTAGTGTTATTATTTCATTCATTAGAATAAAAAATATTATATGTAGAATATTTAATGTAGAATAATATATTTTTCAATGTCAACTTCAATTGATTTCAAGAATGTGCATTACTGACATAAAAGAAAGGTTTGAATATTTTAACTCAGTAAATGCCAGGGCAGGCATGCGAGTCGTAATAAAATATTTAAAAGTAATTACTCTTACAAAGTAACAGTTATATGCTAAACTATTAGAATCATGGAATATGGAAATAAGAATAACCAGTCTGGCAAGAATTTTAACTTATGTAAAAAAATGGCAAAAATACCAACTTTCATTAAGGGATTTACATTTATTACATGCTTTTTACCTTTCCATTATGGATACACTAATTTGGATAATGAATTTATTGTTGAATATTTTTTATATAAAAAAACATCTAGTGTTATTGGTTACACTTGCAATAATGAAGAAAGTACATATATTTTAAATTAATGTATTTATTTGATTTGTTAATTATAAGTTTTATAAAATATTTTATTTATTTTAAGTTTTTTAAGTATTAATCAATTTGTTTATGCAGGTGATATCCGATTAATTCGAAAATTTAGTGAATCGAGAATTAAATCAGTATTTTGGAAATTAGAAAATAAGATTTTTTTTTCACAAGCAGTAGTTTACTCTAAAATTGGAGTAGTTTTTGACGTCCGTTGCTACTTTTATCAAGACATAGTTTCAAGATTTGTTGAGGTAAATTGTCACAAAATTCAGCATGCAATACCTAAAAGTAGCATTAATTGTTGTTAAAATAAAAAGTATTTTGGAAGTAACAATTAATATAGTATAAACAATTAATATTTCTTTTCTTTATTATTTAATTTTTTTTGTTCTGTTTGAAGAAAATACTTAAATTTTACCACATAGGTTAAAATAAGTATAATAAAAGATTTTTCGAGTTTAAACCGTAAGTACTTAAATTATTTAATTTATATTCCACACGTAATCTTTATTATTATTATACAAGGTGTTCAAAAATTATCCGACCGCCGTCTATCTCAGAAAGTACTACAACTTTTGTCTTTGTCATTTTTTTCTCTGATGAGTACTTTCTGAGCTAGAGAGAGGCATCGGATACTTTTTAAACACCCTGTATCATTATTAACTCAGTACAATTTTACCGAATTTTCAATTTGAACTTGTTCCTTTTACAACTTATTAAGAGAGTTTTACAGAGATAAAAACCGCTGCAAATTCATTGGCACTTAGATTCCTCCTAACTAATTGATCGTTCAAATATTATCTCCGAGATTCATTAAAAACAGTCGATTTCAACAACATAATTTCAAACTATTCTATATTTAATTACGTATTGATTTTCGTATTATTATTTTATTTTTCTACGTCCATTTTAAAATTTAATGAATAGCAAAAAATTTAAATAAAAATTTTATTATTGGAATATTTAGTCCTAAAAAGTAGAATTTTCGAAACTTCATGCCCATAGCTCTATTTCGCGAAAAAGACCGATTATTCATTAAGATACAGCTATTTAAAAAATTTAAAAAAAAATAAAACCTTAATATCTATTGAATTGCATAAGCTGAAACACTATACAGCTCTAAATATGCAAAATATCTACCTTTTCCTAAAATTTCAAGTCAATTGAAGCATTTTTACTCCAGTAGTCGTTGGACATAGAAAACTCATTTTTTTCAGTTTTCAGCTTGTTACTGAAAAGCTAGTGGACAAAATGATTTGTTTACTTCATTTTTTCAAATATATATGTATGTATGTATCAATCTTATTTTAAAATAATAAATTAATTTTTATTTTTAGGCTTCAGATTTGAGAATGTTTGATGAGTTATTTTCTTGGCTTGTGATAGGAACTAATTTAAATCAAACATTGGAGTATATTAACGATGATTCTTTTGGATTATCTACTGATTTGGTTGTAGCTATATTTGAAAATGATTTTTACACTCTTTACGATGTTTATAATCCTTGTAAACTTCGTGGAGGTGAAATAAATGTAACTTTACTAGGACAATGGGACGAAACTTCTGTATTGAATTTTATGTCTAAATACAAAAAAACTGATAGATGGAATCTTCAAGGTATGGAATTCAAAATAAGTGGGCTTGTAAGTAAAGTTTTAAAGATTTTTAAAGCTGTAGTTATATTTTGTTCATACGCTAAAGAAAATTTTTATCTTTTCTTTAGATAAATCAAAGACCAAATAATTTCCCTTTACTGGAATATTTATTAGACTATAGTTCTAAGAAATTGGATCCAACGGCAAAACTATCATTTGGAATGTGGATTCACGTAGCTGAAATGTTTAATTTTACGTACGTATATTTCAGATAAAAGATGATGATTTACATTTCTATCATAAATAATATTTCAGATTATCTTATATTGAGAAAACTGTTTGGAAAAAAGGTGATAAAAATGGCCCAATGATGGGTAGCGTAATGAAAGGAGAAGTAGATGCCAGTGGAACACCTGCAACTTTAACTCACGACAGACTCGCAATTGGGAAACCAGTATATCCTGCTATACCATTTCGGTGAGTTCTACATTTTTATTTAATAGTATTAGACTTTATTTAAAAATTTTAATAAATAAAATACACCAGCAACTTCTGAGCTTTCAGTATACAAATTCTCTCTTAAAAAAGTGATGGATGAAATCTCTCATCACAATAAGACTGTTTTAATTGGTTACTGTTCGCTGATTTAATTGGTCTGCACAATGCTTACATTTTAAAGATTAAGTTTGTAAATTAAAATATGTTTGAATATCAATAGTTAAATAAATATAATATGTAAAGTATTTTATTGCTTGATTTATAAAATTGAATATATCATAATTTACTTGCAATAATTGAAATTAAACTGTGCAATCATGTCTATAACCTTAAAAATAGAATAAAAATAGAATAAAACTACAAAACTAGAAAAAAAAAAGAATAATATAAAACAAAAATGGCACCAAAACAGAAAACATAGATTATATAAAATAAAAATAAATTAAAATAAAATAGAATAAAATTAAAAATAGAATATTATTAAATAAAAATAGGCTAAAAGTGGAATAGAATAGGAGTTGATAAAATCAGCATTCAGTAATAAAAAATGTTTTCATGCAACTATAATTTTACAATTTAAAAGAAATAGAGTTTTTCGTGGTTTATATTACTTAAAATTAAATAAAATTTAGTATAATTTTTATCAAGTGAATATAATTTATATAATAAAAATAGTTAGATATTAATACTTGACCTTATTGATTTGACAGTATCAGAAACTAAGGGTGTGGAAAGCGCGCATGATCTTGCTAGTATGCTTTAAAAAGTATCCTATCCTCCTGTCATTCGCGAAACTATACATTGTCATGAAAAACGTTTTAAACAAAAGTTTTGGTGATTCTATCTGCGTATTCGGTGGTGACCTTGACTTTGACGTTTGATCCGTTCTTAGGGGTCATTTCAAGGTCAACTTTAAAATTTCAAATGGAAACTCCTATTTTTGGTTCTGGAATGAGAAAGGACATAAAATCCTACGATCAGATTTACATTCACTCGATTGGTCAAAGTGGTTTCTAAAGGCCAATTGAACGTCAAAACGCAGTTCAAGGTAAACTCCTTCGTGGATTCGTCCGATTAAGCTAAGGTGACGTTCATGGTCGCCTACTTTTCCCAAAATGCATATTTTTCAAGTTGATCTTGGAATGACCCTTATTCTCATGTTGATCCCTAATTGACCCATAGACACCATTTTGATCCATCAAGGGAATGCACATTTGAACGTAGAATGTTATGCTCTTCGTCATTCCGAAGCCAAAAATAGGGGATTTCCTTTGAAATTTCAAAGTTGTCCCCTATAATGGGTCAAAGGTCAAAGTCAACATCATCATCGAATACTCCGATCAAAACACCAAAACTTTTGTGCATAAAGTTTTTCTCGAAAATTTATATTTTCGTGAATCTCGCAAATCAATCATAAAATATTTAAAAATTAAATTATTACATTGAAATATTTTAGAATTTATGTATAAGCAATCATTTGAAAAGCTGTTTAAAGATTTTAAGTGGAAAGCAATTTAAAACAAATGAAATATTCCAATATAAATATTAAGACTTTGAATGGTTGCTTAAGGGAGTAATCTCGTAATTGACACTTTTTTCAAAGCTGCTTTTGTCAACTTTTTTTATAAAGAAAATAAAACACCTTTTTCTGTTCTAAGACTCGATCTGGTTATTTTAGAAGCGTTAGACGTTACCTTCTTCATCTTCAAGATTCTGCAGCTATTGTACAAATTAGTGTAAGCCAAAGCATTCAGACCGACGTTAACGCCCACGGTCTACATAATTTTTAAAATAGGCATAAATCCTTCATTGAAAGTGCATGTAGCTGTCAGTGTAGAAATTTGAAGTATCTTATGGCCAACAAACAAGTGATATACTTGTACTGATGGTTTACTATAAAATTTAATGCTGCTATACTCCAAAATGAATCTATACTGATACACAGATAATTACAAAGATATAAGAAACTAAAAGTACGAATAAGGGCGAAGCGAGAACAATCCAGAGGCCTCATCCTTTGCAGCTGTTGCGCTAACAGCCCGTAAATACGAAGCGCTTTCGACTATGTATTGTAACTTCGTAAATCTTCCTTATTTCAGTCTAAAATTTTTACAATATACTCTCAATATATTATACTTTCGAAATATGTAAAAAAAATTCGATTTTTTGAAACTCAGTTACGATACTACCTCCTTAACGCGTAGTGTCCTTATTTACGTAAGCGCATTAAAATCCCTCAGTGCGCGAATTATTGCCATGGAAAAGCAAATAAAATTCCTCAAGTAAAAAATTTTAAAGACAGGAGGGTCGAACTAGATTTTTCTCTTCTTCTCGAACTTTTGGCATTTTTCCCTTTTTTTCTCACACTTTTTTGACGGCGGCATATTTGTGCGTTGGTGGGTGTGTCTGCTGTGAGGCCACACATTCAGACGGAGACATATCCATCTAGAGGGCGATAGGAAGATTCGGTTTCTGGAACGAAGTTCACTTGCGTGCACGGGAAGCCCTCGAGGCAGAGCTGCCGAAGAGGGGAAGACGGTGAGCGGGAGATTCGTGAGTAACAAAAAATACGTCGAGAGGCGAGTGAGAAGGAAACTCTGGAGGGGATTTCACCTGCAACCAGCAGAACTGTTGAAGGAAGAACTTCTCGACTCTGTCTTTAGCGAACGTCAGAAGAAATTCATCATCTTGGCACCAATGCCTTGTTGGCTCCCGCAATCCTCACCCGATTTATTACAGGGGGTCCGATACTTTTTGAAGATTTTATGTTTGTCATAATATCGCGAGATCTAATACTGTATTTCTTCTACTCACAATAAAAAGCTATTTAGTGTTATTACTATTGAAATGATACTGTTTTACAATAGTTTTCTTTTAAAGCATAATTTTATTAGGTAAATTTTATTAAATATTATGAAGATTTTTAAACTTATAGTAATATAAAAATTAAATTTTGGATATTCAAATCACAAAATTAAATTTATTAATAATTTATTAATAATACTTAACATCTAAAATTTAATAATTTATTAGACTTTGCGTTCAGTGACAGAACCCGTTGTTTGGGAGGTTGCTCATACTGCATAATTTATTTTCGACTTAACTCGTTAAGACCCCAAACGGACATTTTTCAAAACTTTTTTTAGCAATTGTTTTTGCTACAAAATCATTTAACATAAAATTTCAACACAGTGTTTTTTAACGTATATATAATTATCAGAATTTTTGAAACATGAATTCAGAATTTCTGATTTTGGTGAAATACAACATGTATCCAAATTATTTTGAACATTAAATTCAGAGCCGCATGTGTTCTGTGGGAAATTCCACGATTTTTTTAGCCATTTCATTAATAGTTGACCAAATTGGACTAATCTACAAAAAATTCGCCAAAAATTGGCTAAATAATCGTGAAAACTTCCAACAAGTTGAGACTATGTAAAATGATTTGTGTAGAATTTACAAATAACAAATTTAAAATTCATAAATCGCTATTACTTACCGTACTTATTTATTATTTTAGGTCATGCTTCTTCTTTCGCAGTACATCAAATAATCGAATTAACTTCAAATCAATTTTTGAACCTTTAGCTCCAGGTGTTTGGTACTTGTTTATACTATTGAATGTAACATCTATAAATATAATGTTTTTATTATCGATTTTCACGCAAACACGACTTGGAGAAATGTATATCAATTCAATTATGGTTCATATCAGTGCATTTTGTCAACAAAGTGAGTACATTTGAGTAAGTCATACAAATTAAAAATATTATTAATGTTTTGTATAATACATGATTTAAAGGTACTGACTTTTCAACCAATCGTTTATCCGGACGAATAGCAATTTTTCATATTTTTGTATTTAATCTTTTATTGAATAATTACTACATGGCAAGTGTGGTATCTACCCGTTTAAATAATCCTTTTAAAAAAATTAATGACTCACTGAATGAATTAAGAAAACTCGATTTGACATTTGCTTCTGAGAAGTCTTTATATTTTGACTTTTACATGAAGGTGATGAAATAAACTGATATTACATATAATTGTGAATCTGGTAATCAAATTTTTAATTAAGAAATTTCGTATTAAAAATTAATTTCAAAAATTGTAGCAAAATAATTGGGAAACCAAATCATTTTACTCAAAGGCGTGGCTGAAAATCCCCGAAAACAAAAGATTTATGCCAACTAATGAGGCTATGTCTTTAGTAATGCATGGAGATTTTGCATACCATACTCTCCCAGAAGTTGCATATCCATATGTTGAAAGTTTTTTTGGTGATCGAAAAATTTGCCAATTAACTGAAGTACATTTGGTTCGCCCAACGCAGCTATCTATTTTCGTACCTCTGAACAGTTCTTTCACGGAAATGATAAAAGTTGGGTACGAAAAAAGAGCATTATTTAAAAATTCAAGGCATTATAATTTTTTTATTGTTGATCTATTTTTAGATTTGCTAGAATTACTGAAAGGGGAATTCGAAATAGGCTCGTCAAGCGTTGGTTGGCAAGGAAACCAGAATGTCGTATGGATGTTTTAACTGTAGAAAAAGTGACAGTTTATGAAGTAGCTCCAACTTTATTATTTTTAATATTAAGTATATCAATATCATGTATAGTTTTTATAGTAGAAAAATTTGTTTCCCTCAATAAAGGACGGTAATTGAATTTTTAATAATTCTTTTCATACAGAAAAATTTTTATCCTATATTTTCTAACATAAGTTTCATAAAGTTCCTTTATAAATAGTAAGTTATTTTTTTCTAAAAAAAAACTACTTTTGTCAAATTTTCAAGAATTTGACAACAGTATATTACGATACATGTGACTTAAGGGGGTTATCGTGCTACATTACACGTGAAAAGTATAGCTCTGATAGTACTGCTTTTGTTATACTCCCCACCTCTCCGATTCTGTAAGAAATTTTGGGAATGACTGTTTACGTACACATCACCGCACCTGTCTGTGTATGCGTACGGCGCATGCGCGCACCAGATATATAAATATAGTTATAGTTTCCGTAATGCACCTGTTTGAAAAACTAGTTCGACACACGTACTTTCAATTGTAATATCTTAAAGACAGTGTGGCTAGCCATTCTCAGTTGGAAATATATCATCCTCAATGTAGTTCTAAATAACATCAGTTTTTTGAAACAAGGGTATTTTTTGTAGAACTTATAAGTGAAATTGTGAATTTCATGACGGCATCTCCATAAGACTCCATGTATAAGGTAGTAACTTCACAAATTAATTACTCTTGTTCTGTGTGGCTAGTCCTCTTAAAAATTTAATATGTTATAAAGAATACTAAAATGAACCTATAAAAAAATTTCAGAAACATGGTAACTTTTGTCAAAATTACGATAACCGCCTTAAGTGGCACATTATTGCACGGCGTGAAGTTAGCGCCCGAGCGAAGCGATTGCGAAATTTTGTCGACCGGTATTGTCGATCTCTCCAAGCACTTGAACTTTCTAAACTCTCTTCAAAACTTGCCAGTTGAAATCTACAATGAGAACGTTTGATAGTTCTCTAAAACATACAATATGTATAAGAAAGCTAATAAAAAGTGCCTGAAGAGGTCCGCAATGCAGGTCGACAAAACGCTGGAATTTTATGGTAAATAAAACAATTAGTTTTATTTAATTCAACACCTCGGCCACAAATTGGATTGAAAATTCAAGCAACTTTAATATAATTTTATAGCGAAGGGCGAATTCAGCTAATTCATCATGGTCAGTAATTCTAATAAAATATAATCAGTTTTAATTTTGCACAATTTAATTTTGTATAATTTAATAAAAATTTTTCTTTTTTTATAAGTATAATAAATATCAATTCACATGCTCAATTATTTTTTATTTTTCAGAAAGTTACTCTTAAAATTATTTTAAGCAGTATTTATAAAGAAATTTCAGTTAATACACGTTAGTTTTGTATCATTTAATTTTTAAGATATCATATAAAAATGTTTAAAATAAAATCGATTTAATAGAAATGTGTAAAAAATTCTGTTTAATAAATTTGACCAAATTAAGTCATGTTAAATATAAAAATCTTTTTAACGCTGATTAGTTATAAAATATAATATCAGCATGACAAAATACTTGATTACAAATAATTATTTGTTCGTTCGATATGCTAGCATGGATCTAAACCTAGATATGTCATAGCAAATGAGTGACATTGCACTAAGTGCAATCAATTATCTATTAAATAATCAATAAACCGTTTATTTTCTTCAACACATTATCTTCAGTATTCTTAAGGTCAGTGCATAAAAGAATGTAGTGAAAGAAACATTTTTAAACTAATTTTTAGACTATGTATTTATTTATGAAAATTTTACTGCCTATACTTCTTATATATCTCAAAATTATTTTACTTTCGCAAATTATAACTTTTTCTCTTGCAATTGAAGACAATGTTTTCATCGTAAGTTACTTTAATTATAAAAATGCTCCGTATGTTGTAGGATTTTCGTGTAATGATGATCAAGGTGAAAATATGTTTTATATTCATTTGTTAAAATAAGTCTTTTACTTTATATTACCAACTATATATGTTTCGATTTTAGGTGATAAAAATTTAATGAAAAATTTCAGTAATGCGAACATTTTTTCCTCTTTAGATAAGTTACATGTAAATTTCACTATTAAGCCATTTTTATATACATTATACCACAAATTAGGAATTTTTTTGGACATACGATGTTACGATACTGCAAATAGTATATCATTATTAAATAAAGTAAGTTAAGTCATAAGCTAAGTTTACTACATTATTCAAAAATTTTAGTCATTACATGATAATTAAATATTTATTTCGGTCTAGGTATCCTATGCCTTTTATAATATGAATTGTATTCTTTCATTTACTTTAATATAATGTTCTAATACCCTAGTAGAAAATAAAACAGTCCTGCTGATTAAAATATTAAGCACTAGTTAATTTTTTAAGTTAATTATTAGATTCTAATTTCTGGCTAAGCACCTGCTAGTGAACAGGCGAGTCTAGACGGGGAGAGATGTTTATTTGCGAATGCGTAAAATGTTGTGCTTTTAGCAGTCACGTAAGACAGTGTTGGGTTAGTACTGAAGGCTAAAGTTAATTTTTGTAGGTTAACACGAAACAGGTATATTAGAATTAATTTTAAACATTGATGGTTTTGCGCCATTTAAATTAAGCAGAGTAACTGTTTGGCCTGCTTTGTGCAAAGTTTTTACAGAAGAAGACAAGTGTGAAAAATATACCTTATATAAAGCTTATATAAATAGCTTCCATCAAAATAGAACGTATGTACAAAATAGAACTTATATACAAATATATAAATGCTAAAGGATGCCCACGCCTCAAGTTGTTCCCCGCTGACAAAACGCTGTTAAAACGCTAAAAAATGTACAAAACATTATCCCTTAAAGATCTTTATTTTCAACAAAAAAACTTAAGCGGGGAAATGCAGGGAAAAAGAATTGTACGGCTTTGAACTTTAAAAAATAACGTGGAGATAATATCTATATACAAGGCTTTCAATAATATTGTCGCTTGCCATTAATACGTAGGAATCCTTCTTTAAAATATTTATATAATCTTTTTCAGCAATTATAAGGCTAGAAAAGGGATTGCCTGTAGAAGAAAAAGATTTAACTTCCGGGATGAGGGATGTTTCTGTAATTATTTTTTCAAACTATTTTTTTAAATACTTATTTACTAATTTATGAATTAATTAATTTATTAATGAATTAATTAATTAATTAATTTATTTATTATTCATTTCTTCCTTTATTAATTTATTTAAAATTAGTTAGTGCTAGGTACATTTGATTAGGCGGCTTATTCTCTTGTACGTTTACCAGTTGAGATTTTCAAATATTTTATTTTGTTAGCCATTGCGTAGGCTGTAGGTTTTTTAGTTGTAAGTCTTGAACTTTTTCATATATTATATTGTTATTATTAGATTTATTATTTTATTATTTTGTTTTATTTGTAATTGCGGCATGCGATTGCGCTGGGGGTTCTCTCCCTCGTCATATTATTTTGTTTTGGACAATCTTTGTCCATTTGTAATAGGGCTTATTGCCCGTTTGATTAATAAAATAAATAAATAAAATAAATAAAATTGGCCACTAAATAGGAAGCCATTTTCTGCTTCAAAAGCGTGACGAAAATAAGCAATTATTTGCTAAAAACTGCTTAATATTTCTACCAGGGTACTTAAAAATAATGTTATTATTAACATTCAATTGTTTAATTTAAAAATTTTTAGCAAATTGCTTTAAGTTTTGATGAAATAACATTAGAAAAGCAATTAAGTGTTTTATATTCAGGCCACAAAGGCTAGACTTTATGGTGAGCAGCATTACTGGCTAATTTTGGGAAAAGATTTAAAAGAAACTACAAAATTGTTAAACGATACTGAATATAGTATATCAACTGACCTTGTCGTCGCTATCACTGAGGGTAGACAGTACGTCATGTATGATGTATACAATCACTGCAAGTATAGAGGGGGACTTTTGAATGTAACATATCTGGGTAGTTGGACTAACGTTGGAGGTTTTAACATAACATTAACCCAGGCCAAATTTACGAGAAGATCCAATTTTCACGGCATGAATTTGCGAATGGCAGGACTTGTAAGTTTAAATATAGAGTAAACGAAGTTTAAAAATCAAATAAAACTAATGGAACAATTGTAGGTAATGAATCGTCCAAACGACGTGCCGTTGGAGGATTATCTTCAAGATTACAGTTCAAAACAAAATGATAGTATGGCGAAGTTTACTTACGCAATTTGGCTTCATTTAGCTGATTTATTTAATTTCACGTCAGTATAATAACTATTACATAAAATTGATAATAAATTATGGTTTTCTGAACTTAATTTTGTAAAAATTGTTTGGAACAATTAAATTGTTCAGCTACTGTTCTGGTTTTTTTAATGCAATCTTTTTCTTTTCATTTTAATGAATTTCTTAGACGATTTTCTACGATTTTATATATTTTTAGTATTGAAGCGAAAGAATTAACAGTTTGGAAACCAACTAATAGAAATGGACCAATGATTAAAATGCTTCTTGAAAGATCAGCAGAATTAGGTGGCAGTACAGGTATTCCTACTCCAGAACGTCTCTCTATAATTACGCCAATCCCAGCATGGCCTCTTCGGTAAAGATTTTATAGATATTATAAAATTATTTTTCTTTAATTTTGAAATCGTGCATTTTTGTATCCTCCAAATAAAATAAATATTTTAACTGTATATTTTAATAACTTCTATAAAGAAAAACAATAATCTTCCAGGACATGTTTTATGTTTCGTACTACACAATCTAAACACATTAAAGTTAACCATTTTCTAAGGCCGTTAGCTGCGGCCACTTGGTACTTGACGGTTGTACTAATTATTACGGCCATGTTGGTATTTGCTTGGGTTTTGGTAGCAGAACATATAAGCGACAAATTTGAACGATACTCTGCAGCTTTTTTATTCACAATCGGAAGTGTATGTCAACAAGGTAATCTTAAATTATAGTTTAATTATATGGTTTTGATATACAATAGACATATTGTATCTTGGAATTTTTACTTCAGGTTCAGATCTTCAAATTACACATGTTTCTAGTCGAATAGCATTTTTGCAGACTATGCTTTTTAGTTTACTGATTTATAATTATTATTCGGCTAGCGTTGTATCAGCACGTCTAAGTGAACCACTGGAAAAAATCAATGATTCTTTAAATGAACTTGCAAAAACTAGTTTAAAATTTGGTGCAGAACCAAGTTTATACTTTAATTTTTTCATTAAGGTACATATTTTTATTATAAAGATTTATAACGATTTAGTAAACTTAATTAAAAAAATTCAAAAGTTTAATACGTTTCTTTAGAGATCTGACTGGGAGGCGCAACAATTTTATTACAAGCGATGGGTCAAAGTACCTGAAAATGAAAAATTCATGTCTGCTTCAGTGGGCATAAGGCGGATTCTCCAAGGTGACTTTGCTTATCATATAGACGTTAATGTCGCTTATCCAGTGATCGAAAGATTATTTGACAATCAGCAGATTTGCCAATTGACAATGGTGTATTTGGTACGACCAACTGACTCATCCATATTTATGGCTTCAAATGGTTCATTTGTTGAATTAGTTAAAGTCGGGTACGAACATGATGAATTTTTTCTTTACATTTGCTTTAGCGAATAAATACTGATTTTAGTTTATTTTAGAGTGGCCAAAATTAGAGAAACTGGTCTTCGAATGAGATTAGTGAAACGATGGGCTGCACGAACACCAGAATGTAATAATGATATACTCGTAATAGATCCTGTTAGCATATACGAAGCTGCTCCCGCATTTTTATTACTAGCCTTTGGTGTAATTTTAGGTATTACGATTTGCAGTATTGAAAGGATATTGTATTGTAAAAAGCATCACGATCATGGAATAAAACGAAAGATGAGGCACATCTGCTCAAAAATTTGTACTTTTAAAAGAAAAAAATAAATTATAAAAAGTTTCTTTACTATTACATTTTTATTTTTAATTTTTTTTTATTGTTTTAATAGCTAGTTCTTTTTATTATTTCATTTTTTGACTTAAGGCTCAATAAAATCGATTGTTAGTTAAGGAAATTTACGCATGAAATACCTAAAACATGAAAATTTGGAATTTCGGAATTCTAGAATTTTGAAATTTGTACATTCATATAACATGTATCAAATTTATTTTTACAAAAGATATTTTAAGTTCTAATAGCTTATAATTTAACCACTTTTACGATACAGTTTCAAAGGAGTTATTTATATTTATTCCTAATTCGATAAACTCGAGCGTGTTCGGTAATCTCGACAACCTTGATAAACGTCGAGATATTCGAGAGAATCTCAAAGAGAATTTTTATAATAAAGGTACGTATTGAACAAGTTTGTTATAAAAACTCTCAAAATCAAATCAAGTACAAGTAAAACAACAGTACAGTAAATTGCATTCGAACTGTATTCTCCATTGAAATGACAAGTATACTTGAGAAACTCAGTTGTCGCAAAGGCGAAAAGTTTGCTTAGCTAAGAAGAAATCGAGCGAGCATCAAAGCTGATCGATAAGTTGGCAAAGTGTGGGTATCTACCCTCCTCTTTCTTCCACGCGATAACTTTAACGCATCTATATTCTCTCTACTATTTCTTCTGGCTCCTTCGTACCCCTTTCCTCCCTTCACTTTTTTCGTGCTTCGCGAAAGATTCTCCATTCTCTTTGTTGTCTTCGACGGCAATTTTTCTTATTCGTTATTTCTAAAGCTGATTTTGCATCCATTTTTTAAAAGAAATGGCTAATTTTGTATTTATTAATTCTTTTTAAAGAAATATATTTTTTTGAAGGCCACAAAGAATGATGCATAAAAGTGTATGATGTTTACTCTTACTTTAATATATTTTTTTACCTAGCGGGCCGAAAGTACTACTTTCCCTCCCGGCGCCGAATCGGGAACATTGTATTTTCGTCCACGCTAGGCAAAAAAGTAGTATACGCTCCACGCGAGGTAAAATGGCAAACCCATAGCGCGTGTAAATTGATACCCGAGCCGAAGGCGAGTACAATACTTTACATCCCTAGGTGCGTAATATACTATTAATTAAAAGAATAAGTACTTTATTTAAAAAATCGATTTAAGGTGTTCGGTACAAAATAGTACTTTTCGGCACGGGTGTGGAAGTTGATTATTTATCTCGTGAGACATTTTTCGCTCGAGCAAAGCAAGGGAGAAAAGTCTGACGAGGTACATAATCAACTTCCACACCGTTGTCGAACTTTATTTTATACCACGAGTGCCGAAAAATCATGCCAAAGTCGTGATTTTGACCGTTTATAGACATTCTTAATTACTAGTCTTTCCTCCTTTCACGAACGCAATACATTTTTGTTATCAATGTAGATAATTGACTAAATAATATTGTGAAATACAAAACTGAACTCATTGGTGAAAATTCATTTTAACGCTGATCGCCCTATAGGAAAAGTCTAATTTGAGGAAGGACTTAACTGGAGTAACGGTGAACCTTGCGGACCAACATTGCCCGGCGCTTCGTCGAGCGAAAGATACACGGATAGCGCAGGAGGTCCAGATAGAGAAGCAAGTGGACCATGCGCAGTACGGGAGACAAGGACGAGGATGGGGCGACGAAATGCGCGTCGAGGATTTAACGCTCGGGAGACGTCGAGAGAGAGATCTGAAAACCGAGCGAACTGTCGTGTGTACCCTGGGCGTATATGCATGTACGTTTGCGGGCGAAGCCCGTGTTAAATCACGAATATTTGCATATCTACCGGGTGCGCTTCAGACTGCCAAGTACTGAGAATCCCTCTCTCCCTCTCTCTCTCTCCCTATCCCTGTATTGCTATCTTATACCGTTTAAACGTACATGCAAGTACAGCGAGACCGACCGAAAGAGATAAGCGCCCAAGAGAAATAGAGAAATCGAGTGTAGATGGGAAAGACAGACGTGCGCCACTACTTCTGGGACGGTGCCGAATGGATAGGGAAATGCACCGGATCGCGGGGATTGGAATGTCAGCGAGTTTAAAAATAAGAAGGAGAAATTGCGTGTTATTTCGTGGACTAGTTGAAAATTACTGCTGAATGAATTTGAAATGCATACGAAGTAATTGCTGATGTAGATTAAAATCAATGAAGGATCCTTCAGAGGTTATGATTATCAATTCTGCTTGATTGTTACACAGAACTCGGACGCTTTGAGTGGCACTAATGAAGTAAACACTGTTTGAAATTGGCAAGAAAATTTACATATTTTTTTAGTTCTAGTATGCAATATTATTGTTACAGAATTTGTTATTTTAAAAAATAGTATTTATCGAAATTTTCAAGATTTAAATATTCTGTAAATAAATAATCTCATATATAATAATAATCATCATCTGTAAACACGTGATAAAATATACTATGTATACTTTCAAAAAAAGATCATTTTTCCTTATACGCTAATAATCTTTATATGTAACACTTATAAGTCTTTTTGCAAGAAAACTTTTTCATATAATTTGCTATTATTTTGTTAGAAATTTTTACTTATAATTTAACAAAACTTAACCTAAAGAGACCCGGTATAAACGTTTGAAAAATATTAATCGGTAACCTAAAAAGCTAACGGGATCACGAAAATTTATGTATTTAAATTAAAATTTGTTTTGTAGAAAGAAAAAAGAATATAGAAAAAGTGAATTTTTTTATTTTTACTTCTAAATTTTATTTTAAATTTTAACTTTTCTATACTTACTCTATCGAATTTCACTTTTCTATTTCATTTTTCTAATCCTGGCACACTTCTCCGACGTATTTTTTTTAACTTTTATACTTTTTAAAAGTTTAAATATTGTCAATGATTGATACATTCACCTACATTTCCTTATTGGAGATGCTTCTGTCGATACTACTCTTGCTAATTACTAAAAAAAAATCGCTCATTTTGTCATGGTTATACACCGCACGTTAGTGGATGAATGGTAAACATTGCATAAACTTATTTCATTGAAATATTTATTATTTTTGTTACTAAAATATTTAAAAATTAGAATATTTAAAAAAATTCAATTTTTTATAAAGCGTGCAATGCAAGCCTGATTTTTAATTTAATTTCGCAATTAACCCATATATTTTCAAAGCACCATTTCCGCTTCGATTTGTTTTCGGCTCAAAAAACTTAAATAACATGAAAAGTAAAAGAGAAAAATGTTATCTTACATCTTAAATTAAAACTTAAAATTAAATTTTCTCCAACTTCGAGCGGCTATATTGAATTTTCTGTTAAAAATTGAACATTTCTACACAAGACTGCATTTCTCCTTTTTAATTTTCAGGTTACTTGCTAAGTTTTCTGTGTCAAAAACCAATCTACATGGAAATGGTGCCTTGAGAAGATTAAAGAATTTGTGCATCAAAAAATAGTTTAAAGGATACGAAATAATTTTAAAATCTTACAAAATAATTACAGCATAATTTATTGAAATTTCTCTAATTCAAAATATTGGAACAATAATCAAATAATAAACAGATTCTAGAAATTACTTATGCAAATAAAAGTTGTATCAGCAATAATGAAACTTAACTGAAATAAAATACAAGAATGATTTAAAAGGAAGGTTATTACTGAACAACTAATTTAAAGTTTCCTTGTCAAAGTATTTTAAGTAGGTACTAGTGCGGAATCGCGAGCGACCGAGAGTTGTGTCATAATTAATAAGTCAAGTATAGTATGAATAGCTTGACTGAATTTTACTTTTAATTGAGATGTTTTAATTATATCTTTAATACATTCCGTTAATAAACCTCGTTTTAAATAATTTAAAACTCTGCGCGCTACTTTTTACTTACATGTATATATATAGCAAGCACATTATATTATTATATTATAAAACAATAGGCAATAATCAATATTCTTTATACAGATCGTAATCTAAAACTCCGTACTCGCGCTTCTCTTGTCTCTCTATTTCAACTTCAATAATAAGCGGCGTAAGGTAACAAACATTTATGTCATCTTCGTAGTGTATCCATTCATTTTCAGGAAGGTGAACTTTCAAAGCATCCAGTTGAAGCGCTCTCATTATTCTAAATGTTTAAAATTTTTAAAATAAATCAGATTATTTATAAATGAAAATAAAATAGAATAAGTAAAATAAAATAAAATACATTTTTTAAACAATTTTAAATAAATAAAATAAGAATGTAACTGATTTAACAACTACTTAAAATTTCATTTATGATAGCTGAAAATATTTAATATATATCGTAATCGTAGATAATGCAGTAACTGACGAACGCTTACCTGAAAGTTCGCGCATCATAAACATCTCGCGGTAATCGGTTAAGAGCTTCTATGACGGCTGGTAAATCATCATTGATCAAATCCTCCGTATAAAGGCCGAATTTGTAATGAGTCATTAGAGTTTCACGCATATAACGTCTTGCATCAAAATTCTTGCCGGCGCTTTTTACTTGTGAATACCATTTTCGAGTATCTGGCAATATAAGGTTCTTTGGAACTTGTAATTTGGTCTTTGCAAGTTCCGAAAACTTTTTCACATTTTTCAACACTATTTCCGATGCTCTTGCAGTAGACGACATTTTTGCATATAAAAATTCTGGTCCTTTATCTTTTTGGGTTAAGACGTGCGAATAAAAGTTAAAACGAGTACGTTTAAAGCGCCTACGTTCATTAGTGCTGATTCGGAAGTGTCTTCACGCTGGTAACGAGTTGAAAAAGAAAGCAATTTTTGCGGCGCACCGTCGGGCTCATGATGTGAGATTAATTACGCGAAAATGTGAATTTGAAATACAGCCAGAAGTGATAAATTTGCTTTTTCTTCAAAAATCATGATGCAGGTTCTTTTTACGTTAATTAATTTCGTAATCTGTGAATTAATTAAGTACTTTAAACATAACTGCATACCTTAGGGTTGTTATATTCAAACACAGGTATTGATGTAAATCTTGTATGAGGATGATTCTTTTATTGGAGTACCTTTTCAATAAACCAAATTTTCCAGTTTTTTTAACGAGATATATTAAAATTAAAGATAACATTGTTCACTGAAAATAATGTCTATCGTTAATTACTCTTAATTAACGATTACACTTTAATACATAAAAACAAATTTTACCAAAGGTTTATAATAATTTAGAAAATTATGTTTTAACAATGAAATAATGAAATTTAAGTTGTGAAAAATATAACGCCTTTTTTCAATTAAAACAGGAATTGCCTTATCACAGAGGGGAAGCTTTTTTTCAATTATGATAGTGTTATTCAACTTTTGTAGCCTCGTACATGTACAGATTAATATTAGCCAAACATAAAAGAGCTTGTTTAAAGCTATTAAAAAAATTTCTTTACATTAACCTAAAATCTCTCAATTACAACAATCAATTATTTGATTTTTATCATGCCAAATTAATAGTTAAGTTATTAAATATATAACATTATTTCATAGCAATATTAATTTACAGTTTTTATTGAACATACGCACATAATGTAAAATATATATATATATATATTAGTAATATAGCGCTAAAGTAAAAGCATGCAGTATTTTTATATTAGGAATTGTTGTGCCTAGCTTAAATAATAAGCTTTTAAACTGCTCAAAAATCACGTAAGTAAAGTTGCACTTATCGCCGCGAGAGAAAAAACAATTGTTGTGCCTAGCTTAAATAATAAGCTTTTAAATTGCTCAAAAATCACGTAAGTAAAGTTGCACTTATCGCCGCGAGAGAAACATACATTGCCAATATCAAGCAATGAGGCGTATATAAAATCTTATGCTCTTTCAGCGTTCTCTTGGTAGTAAAAAAAGGAGCGGAAAAATGCGAGGTTGCTCTAGAAAAGGGATTTTCACCAAGTGCCTAGATCACGTCGTGCGATTAATGGACTCTTTTCCTTTCCTTCGATTTTTCTTTGTCTCAACTTCTCGCTCCCTTTTTCTCTTAATTTATTTCTTCTCCTTTTATATTTTTTATTTTCTGATAGTAATATTATACACTTATTACTGTTTTATAGTTAAAATTTTTGTAATTCTACACGTTTATTTAATTCACTAAGAAATTCTTTATGTTGTATGAAATAAACTAATTCATGTTTGTTTTTTAGAATTATTGAATTATTTTCATTTTTAAAAAGCTTCTGAATGATACATACATATTTTGTAATGTCTAGAAACAATCTTAAAAAATTATTCGATCAAATCCGTATAAATATATATAATTAATAAAATATTTCAAAACATTATTTGTGATACGGTATGATATTTTAAAAGTATATCTGAGAAATCTTCTTTGACATTTTATTTATCCGCTTCTTCTATTTTCCATTTTTTTAAGGTAGTTCTATACATTCGACTATTAACGACAAGAATGAGATAAAACTTTAAACAATAGTAGATTAGTATATAAAAACGGTACAGTTCAAATTTTAGACAGATCAGATGCTTCTGAAGCGAGAAATTAATGTTTCAATTTTTTGTGATTTAACACGGGCTCTTATGCGAAATGGGATTTTTTTGCTCTTCAAATTACGATATTTCAGCAATTAACGACAAGATTTGAATGAAATTTTCAAATCTAATAGAAAAATCTTCAACGATTATTTACCTTTTTTCAAAATATGCATTAGATGACTGTGAGATTAGCAGTAAATTAATAAATAATAAAATTATACGTAAAAAGTGAGCAGAGAATGACTGCTAGGTAGAGTAGTCAACGTCGCATTATACGAAAGTTACGATCGTCGCCCAATCTATTCAAAATGTTCTATGAGGTAGTAAGGTAAAGAGTAGGAATAAAAAATATACCTTTTCTATTCCAATATTTATTAATAAAATTAATATTTTTTATAAACATTAAATTACAGAACCTATTTTTTACAAATTATTTTATCTTAATGGTACTAATTCGTATAATAATTGCAATAAAACTTTTTAGTTTTTAACAAATCTTTCGATTAACTCTATTAAAATTCAGTTATAAAAGAGAGTATGTATTAAATATCTCAGTGATTATTTTGCAAAAAATCATAAATTTTTTTAATATCTTTATTATTTTTCGTAACTTTAACACTAACATTCTCATCTTTGCCGAATAGATTTTTTAATCCTTCAAACTTATTATCTTAATAAGACTTCAATATCATCTCATAAGTAATCTGTATTTTTTTGCGAATACCGCTAGAAGTACACGAATTCAATAAGTTCAGCTTTTTTAAAGCTGCACATATTTCACATTCATATTTTGCTGGTGATCAATGTCGATCATACTTACGGTAGAACTAATTATCGTGTTAATTGAAATATATAGCTTTTCTATCATTCTTTTTAATATGAAAACGTCTGCAAGCGCATCATGTGCCTCACTAGTTTCAATTTGTAAATTATTTGCTACTGTTACTAAAATTTTAAATTTTGTTGTTAAAATTTTGTCCTTTTCCTTTTTTTTTGCGTACATTTTTTTACTAATTGTTTGGGGCAGACTGATAATCAAATATTTGGTATTTTTCTAGTTTTTTGGGGGGAAATCTGACATTCTAAGTTAGCTGGAGAAGATTGAAATACATTTTTTCATACTTTCTATAAATATGTGTTACTGAGAATATAAAAATTATTTTTCATCAATTTTAGGCCTCTGTCTCATTTGGGTACTGTAAAATTTTGGTTACTTTTAACCTTGCTCGATTCTAGCAAATCGGGAGACACGAGAGGTAAAAGGTAGGGATATTAATAATCTCAAAACTACGTATTAAAACAAAGGCCATTGATTTTATTCAATATTTTAATTTCCTAACTGCGCGTCTTTACCGGCTTTCATCTAGGCTCAACGCGCGAGCGCGGATTTTCGTGCGACAATTTTGCTTTGACTCGACGACAAGATGTACGAGCACCGCGATAAACTATACCTCTGGCTAAGGCGCCGGTGGTGAGCGTTGTGGTGCAGGCGACGAGTTTTTCGGAGTCGATGAATGGCGATCTTGGAACGGCGTCCTTGCAGATCAGGGTTCTGGCAACCGGTGAATCCGAGGGGCGCTCTGGCTTAACGGTTTGCTTGGCGGGGCGAGTCCTGGCTGCTGGTGTCTCGATGGCTCTCCCCTCGTCACCCTCGTCCTCTGGGCTCCGCTTCGTGGCCGTCGGATGATGCTGACAGAAGCTGTTTCACCACTCGGGGAAATCTGTTGCGAGTCAGGATATCGTATGTCGCTGAGGTCCGACGAGGAGAGAGAAAGAGCTGCCTTATTTATAGGCTGACCTGGTCAGCTCGATGAGGCGATTATCGCGCTCTCTTCGGTTGAATATCAAATTTATCATTCAAATTTTGGCTTTGCTCGCCGTCGTTCTCGCGCCTAAATATTGTCTTCTCGTGCCTTATTCGCGCTCACCAACCTTTGCCCGACGCAATAGGTTTGACACGTTACAGTACCTTCTTCCCTTCACGAGTAATAAAGGTACTAATAATAAAGCAGTTATTAAATTTTATTTGTAAAGTATTTCTTATAATTTCCCGCGCAATAGAAAAATTTATAATTTCTCTTATGTAGATTGACTAATGTGTTTCTCTTTCTTAGTCATCTTAGTGCAAAATGCAGCGTGCTACCGCACTTAAATGAAAACAGTTCGCGAAGTAAATAAATATATCGCGCACGCTGTAAACAATTTTTCTCCTTATAAGATATCATAAACCTGTGATATCGTTGTAAGATTAAATAATCTTTATTAATTTCTTTATTAAATTTATCTACTAAAATATTTGTTACGGATAGAACTAGGCGAGCGGTCGACAAGACTTAAAGCGTGCCGCAAGCGCAGGTAAATTTTGAATGAGTTGAGTTTTTCTGGAGATTTGGTGCCGCAAGCGTTCCTTTGCCGCCTAGCCCGACTTGCACGAATCGGCAAGCCGATATGTAGTCAAGTTAGGGGCAGCCGCCAAGGGGCGCCCTGAGACTATTAGGACCCCGAGAGGGAGCTTACTCCATGGTATATGCGGGTACCCACGTACACAGGAAAGCCGCAAGGCAGACCTGGGGCCGTCAGGCTCGAGGGCAAGGCTGTGGAAGACGTTGGGTGGGCCTCCGTGTGTTTCAGAAGAGGAAGAGTTCTTTAACGCATTGAGGCCGCTTTGAGTCTCTCCGACCGCAACGCACGATCCGGCGACCGATTATACCTGAGCGTGCGCACATCCGCAAGACCGCAATAAAACCGAACATGCGTCTCGAACTCTTTTTTAAGGAACATTTTATTTATCTAAGCATCTGTAGGATTGAGGCATCTGTACAAAAATAAGTTTGAAAATCCAACCATAAAATAATAATTGTAAAACACGAGGACTGAGCGATCCAATCGGTACGAACGTCTGGCCCACGGATGGCGCTCAGAGAAAAGAGCCAAAAAAGGGTCAGCGCGGTTTTCCCCGAGCGCACCGGATACCTGCAAGGGAAAACCTCTCGGAGGAAGGGCAACATCGGCTGCCCCTTCCACCTCCATACCGAACTATCGAGCCGAACAGAAGCAGAACGGACAGTCAGACCCCGTACAGCCTCCGTGCGCTGACCTTCCGCTCGTCCTTCGTGCTCCACTAGTTGTCTTGTTGATAGTTTTAGTGGCGCGTCGTCTCAGTTTTATATTAGTGTGTAAATTCAGTCTAATACTATTTCGGCAATTGCTTGTATTTCATGTTATTTAAGCATTAAAATATTGTAACTAAAATCGAAGTGCATTTGTGTGTATTTATTTCTTTCGCAACACTTTGTCCCGAACAATATTTTTTGCATATTTTGCAGTTGCTGTTATTGAAATATCTATATATTTAAACTATATTTTTACTATGTGATTGACATCATTGGTAATATGGAATACATGAAACTCGCCTAACTTTTACCTTGGTTCAAAATTAATTTTTTTATAAAGATAAAATGGAATATAAAAAAATAACTATTTGAAGAAAAACACGCCCAGTCTTTTTTTTCACTTTGTCTTTAGCTCGTTAGAAATATGACTCGTCTATCGATTTTTTTCTGAAAACCACCCTACCGCCTATTTTTAAGTAAAAAATTGTAACGCGAGCACACTCTGTGCAAATTCAAACCGTGCGCCGCGTTACTGTAGTTCGCCGAATATCCGCTAGGTGGCCGCCCGCTTGATTCAGCCACCTCGCATTGAAACTAGCGCTGGCAAGTGTATATAGTAGCCATATTTCAATCCGCAAATGGCTTTCGACTTTCATGTCCGAGACTGCTGACAGGGCATTTATCGATGGTGTAAGCTAAATTTGTCTTACCGAAAAAAAGTATCTTTCCAAAAAAGGCTACTGTCTAATAAAACTAATCCAGATTTTATATCTTCTTTGTGACCTTTTTGTTTCCCGAACTTTTTTCTAGTGAATTTAATTCTATCTTTTCTGATTGAACAACTCACGTCGCGTAATTCTAAATAACAAAATTCCAAAGCGCGGGCGGTCACAAAGTACCACTTCACTCGTGAATTTAATTACGCGAAAAACATCGGGGAAAATCACACCCTAAATACTTTCCAAATTTCTGACACCTGTAAAAAAAAATTCTGGCTCCTGAAAATAATAAAGGGTCTGGCTCCTGTAAATAAAAGGGCCTGGTGTGCGGACCTCCGGGCATGAAGTTCCTTCCGTGGAATTTCTTGATGGAACCAACTTAATTCCTCCCGCCAGATCCCCTTGCACTCCGGGCAAGGGGATCTGGCGCAAGTGACGCCCTTCTTGCCACAACTGCGGCAGAACTTTTGGGGGGCGGTAGGGCATTGATTCCATCGGTGGCCCTTCCCTCGCAATTCCAGCATTGCTGGGAGTCTGTCGAGGCCGCTTGAGGTTGAGTGGGCGTTGATGGCGGGCGCATCGGAGAAGGCCGCGAAATCCTTGGTGGTGGTGGGGGTGTCTCCGATACCTCCTTAAGGGGTGCTGCTGCCAAGGCTGGGGTCTTCGGCTCCACGACCTGTTGCGGGACGGGAGGCGGAGTACCTCCAAGCGGCGTTTTGGGTCCGCTGATACGCGGAGGCGTGGGGGCCTCCGGAGTCCGTTGTAGGGGCGATAGGGAGTACTCAACGCGTGTGCCGCGGGACTCGACGACGCGACTCAGGGGCGCGAGGCCGGGCACAGTGTCCCCTTCGCAAAGGTGCCGACCTCTCCTTAAGCAACCCCTGTAGCCGGGGCCCTTGAACTCCCTACCTCCCACGACGACGCCGCGACCCGGTCGCAGGCCCAAATACCGGTCCGGGTACTGCAGGGGTAGTCCGCCTGGTTGGACCTCGCGGCCGACCTCGGGGACGCTTCGAGCTCGCACCATCCGCCCTCGTCCTATCTTCCTCATGGTTGACATGGTTTCCTGTAATTATAGTGGGCTCTGTATGGGGGGAACATACCGTTTTAAGTCCGATATATGTACCTTAATTACCCTTCCCGAGAATATCAAAAAAAACTAGCAGACTTTTTGTTTTGTTAAGGCCAAATAAAAAATAAGTCGCTTTGAAAAGGTCTAAAAAAAAGTTTGCTAATATTTTATAGCTCTATAATATTAAATTTAGAAGTTTCAAAGGTATGCCCAATATGAATGTAAATATATCAGTAGGAAATCACAGGAAACTGCATTTTTCAAATAATGAAAAAAATTAACAGTTTTTAAAATATCTAAAATAATTTTTGTATTTCATATTTTTGTAACAGTTTATTATAATACATACGCGATAATTTTGAATTTAACTTGATTTCCAGGAATGTAGCCATCTGTTTTCATCGTATGTTTTCATTTTTTCTTTAGTTTTATAATAACACAGGCCGACAACATCTCAGACCCACAGACCAGACTATACTTTTCCGAAGGTTTTCGGTGCGCTAAACAC
>JAWWEO010012709.1:0-29042 GCA_035582975.1 Ormyrus labotus
ATGTTCAATCTATTAAAATAGTGCGAGAATGATCCGAAAAATCGTTACATCAAAGTAGGTAACTAGGAATTAAAAATGCCTATTTTATACTTTCCTGGCCATTTTTGATACTTTTAACATTAATTGTCATTTTAAAAGTAAATTGAAAAAGTATTTAAAAATAATTTTTGTTCATAAAAACTTTAATAAATTATTTAAATCATTCTATTAGCTTCACTAGTCGTAAAAATGTACAGCACACATAATTTTTGTAGCGATATTTAAACTGATGAAGATTAAAATCGAGAATTGTAATCCAATCGAGTCAACTTTTATAGAAAAACATTTTAAATTTAACATTCAAATGGAAAATATGTAAATTCAAAGTTAAAAATAACGGAATCAAGGAACGTGGTAGCGCTCCGAAGGCAAGTATGGTAATGTTTACTCCAATCTACAATTCGATTCTGTTTTTACGCAAAAGCGATAGTAATACCACTAAGCTCGCGATTTCGCCTCGCTTTCGTTCGTTCAAAAAAAATTTACTTCCAAACTAATTTCCCACAATTTATCCCCACTTTTTTATTCCCGCCTCGCTGCACGCAATTTCAATATCTCATCGAGCGAAATAATGAAATTCTACCCCGGTAAGAATTTTAATTGGTTAATTCATTGACGAGCGCATTGCTTAGCTTTAATACCGCAAATGTAGCCTCATATTAATCCGCAACGGAGAAATCGGCACACGCTGCGTATCGGAATATAACTAACCTACCACCAAGGCCCTACGCATTCTTCGTTAATTAAATTCCTAAACTTGCCGCTTGTATTTATAGAAAACGCGGAAAGATATGTGTTAGATCTTCGTCGTGGACTTGTTTTCATTCCTCGCTTGGATTTCGAGGGAAAATCGTGGCCGTTTTCGGTGGCTGAGTTTTTGCTTCTTGTGCAATATTCTCAGATAGGTAATACATTTTTTTTAAAGTTTTGAAGTAGATTGACGCAATAACTGATCTATAAATGAGTTACATTTAACACTTTCATGATTCTACTCAGAGAAGTATAAACGTGTTAAATTAAACTGGTAACTCGTCATCAATCAGTTTCAAATTTGTATCAATAATTGGAAAACGAATTTACAGAAACTTGTAAGCGAATGCTAATTCGTGTTTTCAATTATAGTATATTTATTTCATTGATGTAGTTATTTACATTACAATATCAGATTAATCTGAAGTTTATAAAAATATCTGTTTTAATTAATTTTAGGATTGAAGTCCTCAAGCTTAAAAGCAATATTAGTAATGTATCGAATATATTTCAGTTGTTTTACTAAATTCTTTTTATTGAAAAATATTATAATTAAACCCTTTTCAGTGTACGAAGATGAATTTTTAATAAACTTTGTTCAAACATAAAACGTTATCAATCGATTATTCGCGTCAATACATAAATAATACATGTACTTTAACAAAAAATAAAAGGAAACTGGTACCGAAACAAACTTCTTTAAGAGAAGGAATATAAAATATCCCTTTCTTCCACGCACGGACCCATAAAAAAAGGAAGTAAAGTTTTTGATTCACCTCTTGCTTCTGCTCGCAGCGAACAAAGGAAAAATCGGATTTTTTTCTCCTTTCATTCTTTACTGTATATATAAAAAGTGGAGTAGTGGAATAAAATTTTGGCGAGTGCCCGCAATGACTGGCTTTACTCTGGTAAAAGGGGAAAAGGTGTAAAAAAGTGAGACAAATCGAAAAAAAAAAAATAAATGTTTCGTTATGCATTGTATTTGTTGGCGCTACTCGAGTCCTAAAAACTGAGAGTTCCTTTCAAACTTTTAAATCGATTGTTGAGTTTGTTAAAGTATTCATTCGCCACCTCCAAAAGATATCGTTTATATTTTATTTTATTAAACGCACAGAAAGACTTGTGCGGTAACAAGTATAATAAAATTTGATAAACTTGGGAGTTTGAAAAGAATGTAATAATATTTTTTTTTAATTCGTTCAAATAATTAGAAATTGAAAATATTAAATTCGAATTCATTAGATTCCCGAACAATGAAGTATAATTATCTATCTTTTTGAAAATTGCTAGTAAAATTAATAAAGCTTCGCAGAATAAAATTAAAACTCAATTTGACGTTTAAGTTTTTTCGTACTATTAGAAATGACCCAATTATTAACATGTGACGCGTTTGAATCAATAATAGAAAGAATGAAATTTGATGAAAGACTACATTGTTTTCAAAGCTTTAAAAACAGGTTCAAAAAAACTTTGCCAACATTAGTGCATCAATAAGAAATTACCTCCCGAAAAGGCAAAAAATACAAACTTTTGATCTCAATTAAACATTCCACTGCGCTCTCCGTAGCCAGCTGCAGAAATTTAAAGTTCCGCCAAAGTCTGTGCCAGCTACCAGTAACGCCGAACAACTTCCAAGCGCAATTGCCTGGGCGTACCTCGACCGTCTCCTTACTACTTGCAGGCCTGCAAACCGGGAAGTAGTACAGACCAGCGTGCGGACCGAAATGAGAAGCAGACATCAGCTGCAGCGGCAGTAGTTTCAAAAATTTGAAAAAAAGAAAACTAAGGGAGTAGTTGGAGCAAAAGTGCTTTTACATTTGTTGGGGGGAAATGCAATTTTCTAATAAGAGTGAAATATTGGTAATAATTGAGAAACGGCTTAGATTTGTAAACTTGTGAATAAAGTTAAAATTACAGGGAAAATTTGTGAAAAAAATTTAGATAATAACACAAATTCTGCCGTACTGCGCTATTATAATATAATGAATTGAACAATATAATATTATTATTTTAGTTCCTAAAATTCCGTAATTTTTTTATGAAAAGTTGACGAAATCCGGCAATTTCGTCAATTTTTCATAGGCGTATGCAGAACCTTTTTTTTCCGCGAGCAGCAATCGTCATTAATTCCTCTAGAAAATCCTTCACCCGCGAACAAACGGAAACTAATCCAAACTAAAACTCAAACACGCCCACGACTCTGTCTACTTACAGAGACAGCCACGTGTCAGCGTTTCCAGCCCCCGAACTCCGGCGTTCACGCAACGACAGTCGCACGCGAACTAAAACAGCATCCCGGCAGCGCTACGGCCGCGCGAGAGAAAAGTTTCGGGAAGTGTAATCGGTCGGCGCTTGTCGTGCTAATCGGGCCCGACGCACGTTTCGCTCGATAACGTTCCATTATTAATTAGGCCGGGGGCAAGTCGAATTAAATCAGACGGGAGTGCAAAGGCTCCGATGCCACGTGGAAGAGGAGTGGGAGGGGGAATACCGGAGGACAGAAGGGAGGGGGGGGGACGTGAACCGAATGAGTGGAGCAGATCAGCAAAATGTGGAGGGAATATAAAGAGGAGGACTTATCTGAAATGCATGACGACGGAGCCGATGTAAGAGACAGAAGCGGAGATATTGAATTCCTTTATTGCCTGGCATTCGCTTGTTTTTGTTTTTTTCGAGGGATGGGAATTAGAGCTTGCCGATGCTGTTCTTGTCGCGTGATCGGGACTGACTACTCACTTTTAGCGATGGGGGTGTAACAATGGTGTCTTAGCGCTAGTCATTCACTTAGTTTCGTTTATTTCAATGTGGAAAGCAGAGGAGAGCTTATTTCAATATCTCTCGTTCGACTTTGAGGAAAATGAGGGTTAGACAATCGTACATAGTCATCCTGTGTTAACTTGGACATTGTCTACATAATCTTTGGTTCGCACATTACATTTACTACATTTACTTATACGTAAAGGCATAAATCCAAGTTGTTTAAAGTGCAATATTGTTCATTCAAAAGTACAATTATTCACAATTATATATTGATTCTTTGGTTTTATTTTAATATAGTTACGTAAGGTTTTAATTATAATATAAACTAATATTGGATTAAATATAAAACTCGAGTGTACTGAAGGCCATTATTTCAGAACTCTTTTTCAAGCAACAACGACAGCTATAAATATTAAAATTTTCTTTTTTACCAAATAAATTCAAGCGCCTGCATAAAATCTTTAATAACGAAACCGAAGCGCTTCGCATTCCGATCAAATAAACGCGCGGCTTGCAAAAGAAGTGCAAACCCACGCTTTCCTTCAGCCGTTCGCCGATACCAAAAGGTATCCGTCCGAGCAATTTATTAATCAAACGATCCTTATATTGGCCAGTTGCATCACAGCGGGAATTCCGAGTTATGCGCCCTCTTGCGATAATTAAAAGTGTTTCTGCCGGGGCTCGCAATAACAATCGAACCCGGAAATTGCGCAGATCGCAGTGAGCATTGACGACTTCCCTCGCTGCTGATGCTTTGCGCGAAAGAAATTTTCGTCTATGTCCGTTCGATTAAGTGCGTCGCACAATTAAACTGGAGTGATTGGCAAGGATGGAAAACGGTTTGCGAAGAATTAACGATGGGATATGGATTTTGCCGTTGGTCCATTTATTGTTCAAATAATTTCGTGCAAGTTGAAGAAAGACAATAGAAATTTAAAATTTAGTTTCAACCTCTCGAGTATTTGGGAGGCAGTCAAGGAAAACTTTATGTTCAAGGACAAAGTTATTTTAAGAAACTTATATTCTGTCGCTTCAAATATATTTTTTAACATTTGCATTAAAGTTTTAAAGATACGTCAAAAGTTGCACGTTAACATAATAAAACTTTTAATAGGCAACGATATTTTTATGTTCTGTTTTGATTACATTCAAATTTTTTAAATAAATCGAATTCCTCGTCCTTGATTAAATAACCTTATTTTCTCATCATTAAAAATATATATCGCCCAGACTGAATTCTCCAATAAATATTAAACGCGAATCGCGAAAAAGCTTTCCTCATCCCAAAATCCTCCCTCAAGCATTTCCAAGAAAAATGATCTCTCCGAAACACCATTCAATCGAAATCCATTTCTTAAATAACAACTCCGTAAAAAGCGTCTGCCCGCTTACCCGTCAGCGTAAATTTTTAACCCACCCAAGTACAAAATCCATTTCAGCCTCTCCCAAAGCGAATGCTTTCTCAGCATTCCTGCGATTCGGTGTCGCCGAACTCGCGTTTTCAAATCTCAGCCTCCCTCCCCCCATGACTTATTCAAGTCGATTACGCTGATTTTTCAGTGAATTACGGGCGCGGCGAAACACGCCTACCCACTTACGGCCCCCCGTGTATATTTTTAATTCAAGATCACGGTGTGGCGTTACTCCTCGCGCCCCCGCGGGTCGTCGAACCTTCTTTCAAGGGCGCGAGATGTGCTTTATTCAGTCGATTAGAATATTCGTCTGGGAAGCTCTCCGCGGCGAGCGGAGGAAGAAAGAGGGGGGCGGCCGTTCTTTGATGCCTTAGCTCGACTACTTTCTTTCGTGCATGAAGCGCCACTTGCTTCACGCCGCGTTTGATTCTTTGTGTGCTGGACAAAGGGGACGCCGAACGAGACTGCGAGTCTCCTCCGGAGGAAAAGAGGAGCGCCTTTCTTTTGACGGGAATTTTCGACGGTTTAATTTCCTCCTTATTTGTGCGACGGTTTTAATTGCTCGGGAAAACGGCCGAGTTTTCTCCTCCGAGCTTTCGTTTTTATACGCGTGTTTCGCTGCTCGCGCGACGAAATTCTCTCCCGTCCGGGCTCGCAATTTTACTAATTGCGAGAAATAATCATGGAAATTAAAAGTTCGCTGAATTTTATGCGGTCTTTGTGCAATTGCGCGAATTAAACCGTGCTTTCTTTCGCACTGCACGTACGCGGGGTGCTCGAGCTTTTTGGTTCGATAATTAGTGTAATGAACATTTCGTTTGCATTGTAATTCTGATTATCCAGCTTTGCAATTTCTGCGAATTTTTCCGAGGAAATTCGAAATAAATAATTTCCGTAGCTTGAATATTTTTGTTTGCGTTATACATATAAAAAAAGTTCATTTAAACTTCAATTTTTAAATTAAAATTATCTTTTCTTTTGAATAAAAAATGTAAATTTATATTTGGTTTTATTGTTATTTGTTACAGATGAATGAAAAATCGACAGTCGCTCATCGAAATACTTCTACACATCGTCAGAGGGTGAGTACAAATATATCCATTTAAGAAGGGCCATGACCTCACAAAATTCATAGATATTGTTCACTGAAGTAAACTTTTACATTAAAGATGTAAAATTGTTTATTATTTTTTGTATTTCAGCATTTAATTGCTCATTTTGTTTCCTAAATTAAATTTATCAGTCATATTCATAAAGTAATTGATAAACGTGAAATATAAAAAGCTAATTATTTAGACATTTTGAAAGTATAGATACTAGGACTTTTTTAACTGAAGAATTTCTTTAGTAAATCCCTTCAATCATTATTCTGTTATAGCTTATCAATAGGACAATCAGACTAACGGTACGTTAATAATCTGCATTATAAAGCCGATCTGCATTATCCTTCCTAATCGTAATTCAATGCACTGCCAAACTCGTCGGGATTAGTTTAATTTCTCATATGTTTGACAAGGACTCGAAACGCGACCAGCGTTTATTGATTTCGGTCTTATGTTAATATTGAACCAGGCATTGTTGGGATGGATTTTCAATGCGCGGTTTAGTAACGCACCTCGCGGAGAATTTTAAAGGCTTTACGTTTCCTTGTTGACTTTTCTAAGTGCCCCCCCCCCCTCTCAGCACATACCTCGTCTCTCCAATCGAATTGGTATAATTTAAGAGGAGCCAGGCAAATTTAGAAACGGATGCCCTTAAATTACGAGATTTTGCTCGCGATTAAAGTGGGTGAGCATCTTTCCGTATTTATCTCGAAACTCGAGCACGAAGTTCATGGCTGTCTGTTCCCTCCGTCTAATGAGCTCTTGAGTGGAATCTTTTTTAGATTAGTAAGAGAGGAAATGATTGTGATTCAGATTAGCGCATTGAAATTGATGAATAAGAGGTAAATACTCTCTAAGAAAACAATTTCTAAAAGATTTTTAAAAGTCCAGAAATAAAATATTTTAAAGAAATATTACATTTCTAATTTTCAATCAAATTTGGAAATTACTTTAATTATAAAAGTTTCAGAAGTTTTTATAAGGTTTCTTTCTAGGTAAAATTTTTATTTTCTCTTACAAATTATTTTTTTAGTATTATAATTATATCTAAATATATGAAAAATTTAAGATATTTTAAATCCATAAACATATTACAATTAGTAATTACTACAATCTTGTAACTTTGACTACACAAATTGATTTTCAAACTTACGATCAGACTCATCAATCGAGCGATCTTTTGGAGTTCTGAAATTTGACTTGAAAGATTTTCGATAAACAACTTATTAATCTTATTAACTTTGTACTTTGTGTGACGAATTTCTCGCAAATTAATTATTCAATCACTTCTCAACGTTTTCGGCTGATTTTCAATTACCAAAACTTAAATTACCAGTCAATATACCAAACATGGAATAAATTAAATTTTCAATAAACTCCGTTATTAACAGATTCCCCTTTATGCAAACCCTCCAAACCTACGTAGCTTATTAAATTACGCGCTGACGTACTTATGTTTCCTGATATAAACCGACTTGAAGGATGCAGGAAAAGAGTAATAAGAGCTCTCGGAGAATTTCAGAGAATAAAAGAGACAAATAAATCGAGGGAAAACGTTGGAGGGAAAATATTGGCCCGCTCGATTCAAACTATTCAGTGGTATTCTCTATCAATTCGCGAAACGAAATCGAAGGAAAGCTCATTGACGTCGTCGAATTTGTTCAAGTATCACATGTGCATATGGAAGATTCTGGGAACAAATTTGTACTTCGTCAAATTCTCGATCTCCGCTCAATATCCATCCTGCGTTACTACTTGTGCGTTCGAAGAGGATTCTGGGTCATGGATTTCTCTTAATCGAATGATAGAACTCGTTTCTGTGATTTTCTGCAATTAGTGCTTGTTCTGCGAAAACGGTTCGACGAAGTCCTAGAATTGTGATTGACGACAAGTGAAGTACTTTTCTGTGTTTTATCCAGTTTCAACAAGGAATATTACCATTTAATTGTCCAAAAATATTTTTCTTTCCACAAATTCTTTGGCACCCTCTAGTTTTTTAATTAAAGTAATGTATAGAAAAATGAATAGATTCTTCACGAGTCACTTGTCCATAACTTTTTAATAATTGGGTTAATTAACATTCTAACAAAATTCTCACTCTTTTGTTTTAATAATTTCTTTAAGATTTTCTGTTGAAAAAAACTTGTATATAATACAAATTTTAGAACACTAGTGACATCACGCGCGCTACGCGCGCTTAACTTACAATACTGTCAAATTTAAAAACGTAAATAACATGAAAAAAAAAAGTATACTTATAATTGTTCTTATTTAATTTAATTTATAAAATAATTCAATGTTATCAATTACTTTAAAAAGAATGTTTCTTAAAGTACTTTTATTTAATATATTTATTATTATTCACTATCTACGATAATTCACTTTCAAATTTTCTCTTTTTTTAAACTAAGAGCCTGTCTACAAAACGTACCGTGCACCGTGCACCGTGCGCTGTGCCTTATGCCACTGATTCTAAGTCGTGATTCGTTAAATAAACAAAATTAACCAATCACAGCTCTCATACAATGGTACAGAGCACGACGCTCTAGGAGCGACCCTTTTTGTAGATAGTCACTAATTAACCCAGGAAGTCCTCGACGACAGTTTTGGATACGTATTGTCAGCACATGCTCCAATAGAGTTAGGTTATAGAATCTTCTTGAAGTCGTATTTCTCACGTGTAAAATTATTTAACAAATTATCAATAATTATAGATAAAAAATCGTAGAAAAAAATTGTTAGATGAATGACGTGCAAGGTATTTTACTCTTTCGAGAATACAAATTTATAGTCACAAAACTTAAAATTTCCGCACTTCATTTTTTCGCGCGTTTTCATGCTCAACCAATCACAATGCTAGATGTTGGCGATTCATCATTTTTTTAAGGAAGGATTATTATTTACAATATTAAGAATAGTCAACTTTAGTGGACTTTTATTCCATAAAAACTTAAATAAAATGAAAAGGTTCATTTATGAATTATACAGTAATAATCTGAACGTATTATATGAATAACCCAAAATGTCACGTATAAACTATTTTAGTATGATGTGTTTAATGATTATTTGATGTTCCTCTTGTATGCTGCCTATAATTTACGATGGATCAGTACTCGAGACCACGGTCGTACATACAGATCTGGAAACTCCGGTGGTGGGGGTGACGCTCACGCTCTTAGATCATGTAGGTAGAGCTTCGTATTTCGGCCGCGACGTGAGGCGTTGCGATCGAATCCCTCATAAAGTCCTAAACGTTTTTCTTGTGGCTTCTGTACTTTGCAAAAGTGTGATGAATAATCTATATTCAGTTTACTTAGTAAACTTACACTTAGTATCTTTACATAGTAAAACATGCAATAATAAATTGATGTACTGTTGATGTATTTTTTTTTTTTTTTTTTTATAAATAGACACCTCATTTTTACCTTATTCCAAGCATACGTTTTTAAAAATTCAGTGGTTATCTGAAGTCATCAAACCAAAGACCAGATAAACTTTGGTAGCAAATGATTTGACGTTTGCGGTGACGACGGAACCTTAGCCTTTAGCTTCTCTAAACTTTCCTTGGTTAGTTACCGCGTAGACTCTGCTTTGTACCGTCAAGCTAAAACTGCTTGAGCGCTAGAGCTGACTTTACTGGATGCTTCTTACTCAAGTACTCGGACTATAACGGCCGGAGTTTCTAGCTCAGGTAATCCTATTTTTTCGGGTAACTAATTCTAGCTGTTACCAAAAGCCTTGAAAAACTTAAAAGTGGATCAATATTTAAAATTAAATTTCTTTACCGAATAGCATTTTCAAAGTAAACTAATTTTGAGCATTTTGGGAAAGTAACTTTATTATCGCTGATTTGTCGAAATTAATATTTATTGGTCAAGCTTCAACCCAAGCTACCTATTTTATTTGTGCACTTTTATTCTGCTATGCTTTTATTCAAATATAGGTAACTGCAATAAAATTTCACTCATACATTTCACGACTACCGATAATGAAGCATTAATGAACAAACCTTCATACATAATAATATCTGCTCTATTTATAGGACTATTTTACTGCTAGAGTTATAACTCTGAAAATTTCTACGTTACTAACTTTATTACCCGCATTTATTGGTCAAGCATCAATTTTCATCAGTAATAAGCTTAATTACCGATTTTATTTGCTTCCTCTTTCATTTGTGCATTTATTCTGATATGCTTTTAATTAAATATAAAAATTCCACTCATAAATTTCACGACTATCAATAATAAAGCATTAATAAACAAACCTTCATACGAGACCGTATATTTCCTACACCGAATTTTTCTGAACGCAACGTATTCAACACATTTTTTGAACACAAAAATATTGTATTCGATTATTTCGTACTCAAAATTTTTTGCACAGTGTAGAAGTTTAATGTATAGAACACAATTGTTCATCCGTTTTAAAATATCCCTCAATCAAATCAAACCCAGTAATTGTCCATCTGGGCTTGGAATAGGGTTTTTTTAATCCCCCCCCCCCCCCCCCCAATAACCGATCTAACTTTTGAAACTTGCAAAATATTATTTCCCTCTTATATGTTCCCAATATATTTAATTAAATTATATTTAATCTTACCTGTCGTCTTTTTCAAACATTTACAATTATTATATACTATATGCAAGACTGCTACAAAACATACAGAATGATACTAAAAGTAATATATAAAAATACTTTCATAATTGACGGCCGCCCACTAAGCGTAGAACAATTATTTGTTTTTGAGTCAGTCTCAGTTATCACTATGAGGAACTAAGAAATATATATCAGAAAAATAAAGTCGCCAAAAATTAAATAACGACGGGCCCGCATATAACTCTATATATAAATACTCTATATATGGCATACATACGCTTGGCTTCCTCTCAGATTTTAATAAAAAATTGCCGACAGCTCAGCGGAGAAATTAGCGAGAGGTAATTGATCGAGGGAAGAGGGTGGGGAATAAATAAATATTAATTATTTTATATATTATTAAAGAAACCAACACTGGTAGAGCACTAAGAAAAAAAAATAAATCCAAAATTAAATAAAATAAACTAAAAAAAAAATACTAAATAATTAAATAAAGAAATAATTCGGCGACGCGTCTCAGCCTCTGTCAGTTAGGCAGGAGTTAACCCTAGTCTCAGGTCGCCTTCCTCCGTTCGCACGAGCGATTTCGCTTTGAGCGGAAGGATCTGCACGGGTGTTATCGCCTTGAGCAATTTGACGGCTCCGTTGCACGAGCGACGTTCGCCGCTCTGAGCGAGAGCTTGGACCTGGCCAAGTGACACCTTCTTCCTGGCTGCTAGTGAAAGACCTAAGTTGCCTCGAAGGCGGTCGGTCGAGAAGTGAAGGTTCTCTCTCGACTGGCGCCAAGCTCGGGGAGAGGCGCTGCGATCGCTACGGCATCTCTCCCAACGTTTCAACCCCCTTCCACTTGGGCCATTGGCGCCGAGAGCAACCCCTGGAATCGGGGTAGCGCGAATTTTAGCGCGAAATATAGTCGCGCATCCCAAACTCGTCTTCGGAGAAAAAGCCGAGAAATGCTCGCGCGCGTCATAATTTGTTGCAATTCCAAATGGCTTTAAAGTAATTTTAACATATATAATTATAAATATTCAATAAAATGCAAATTAAATTATTTATTAAAAAATTTATAAATATGACTAATTTACTGCTAGAGTTATAACTCCGAGAATTTCAATATTACTAACTTTACTTACGTATACCTACATTATAGTCCAAAAATCAATACCCCCCAAGAAAATTGCTTAAAATTGTATGAAGCATCCAATAAAAACACTGTCCCGTAGAAACAAAGTTATCGCGCTCTTCCACCTTGGAACCGCCTAATAAGAGAGGCAAGGAGCGCGACAGATAAGACCGCGTGGGTGGCCGGGGACTAAAATTACCTGCGGCCAGGCGCTCGACCACGAGGTGCTTTCCTTTGCGGTCTGACCGGTGATGCAGTCAAGGAGAAAAGACAACGATACGTTTTTCGAAAGGGAGGTCTAAATTTGGAGGATTTCCCCCGATCGAATGCTGCAGATGGAGGAGCGTGGGAGGTGTTAATTAAGGGACTCCTTTCGGCTTGACTGGTTCGAACACGGTTTGCTGGAATAAAAAGAAGGCTGGGTTCGTATCTTGAAGGAATAATGGAAAATTTAAAGGAGAAAATTGAGAGGGTTTTTCACTTAAGTAAATTTTGTGAACGAAAATGCGTTGTTATTTAAATTCATCGGAACTTTGGATAACCTAAATAAAATTTATTTTTCAAATTGTATTATAATGTGTACTGAGAAATAATACGACCGTAAAAATTTGAATTACATATTTCAATGAATTTAAGGTTTCAATAAATATTTAAATCAGATTATTTTTTGGAATGGGCTGTATTACTCAATATTGTCGTACCCCTAAATAACTTGCATGTCTCCCAGAAAGTGGGCATTGAGTTGATCAGTAATACTCCTCAAAATGCAATGAAGAATAAAACAAATCAATAATCTCACAGTGTGGCGGGAATTGAAGAGGGTTATTGATTGAGGGTTATTGTTGTTCATATAGCATAATATAATCAGAGTCGTGTAATATGTAGAAGATTTAATTTATTCTTCATTCTTTCAAAGTCTAATTAAACGAATTTTGATCAAACAATACTTTACCTTTTTAAACTAAGCAGACACTCCCACTTTTCATAGAAACTAATATTTAGCGTCAATATCTCGTCTGTATTTATACAATTCTCGCTGTAAACTTTCAACAACCTACACTGTTATTTTTCCGTGCGTTCAGCAAGCTGCAACGAAAAGCCCTCGAAACAAATCCACGCGCTCTAAAAAAACAAAAAAAAAACAAAAACGCAACACAACGACAGTTCATCAATCTCCCCCCTAGAAAATCAGCCGTAGAAAAATATTTTCCCAGCAAACCGACGTCCAATCATCAATGCCGAGCCCAGCAGTTGGCAAAGTTAGGTAGAACCTCGGCGACTTTCGCGGACCAGATTCCTGCTGATCGATAATGGTCTCTGCGTGTGTACGTATAATTGGGTCTCGGCGAAACCTCAAAGCTCATCACGCGCGACATGCAGGCCACGATTAGTATATATACACGGCCGGTGCGTTCGTGCCGATTGAGCTTTCGCCGTCCGAAATCCTCTGTGCGTAGGTGTATGCCTGCCGGGCCATTAAGCGTCGCTCTTTGGGGACGAAGCGACGTGTCCTCTCCTCCTGCAATGACGTCGCCGTCGCTTGAATATTCCATGCCCACTCGAAATAATGATCCGTAATGGCGCTAATGGCGAGAGCGGACCACTGGAATGGCTGAGAGATAACGATTTCTACGTAGGGTTATGGCTTTGATTGAAACGATTCGCTGCTGGCCTTTTTGCCGGACGATGCTTCCGGCGGTTTTAATGAAATTGCGAGAGTTGAGGGCAGAGAGGGGTTTCTGGACGAGCCGCACGTGCTGCAGATTACTGCTCTTGCATTGCGAAGCTCTGTTGTTCTAATAATAAAGTTATATTAGAAAAATTTTAGGTTAATGCGGGTGAATTGGCGGACAGATGTCGTTGAATTTTTTCTCGATATTGCTGTATAGATATTTCGAAATCTTACTTCAGTTATTAAGGAGGTTTCTAGCTTTTTATGAAGATGCAGAAATTAGCGTAGAATCGATAAATATAATTTTAAAATATCATAAATAAGACGTATGATTTTTGTCACCAGGGTTTCTATTGAGAAAAATAGGAATAAACTTTACGTGAAATACACAGGTTCTTATGGGCTACGAAACATTTTGACTAAGGAGGTTAAGAATTTGCGTAGAAAAAAGCAGAGACCCCGTTTTCCTCGGTTCCCGCATGAAAGGCTAGAACCTCCTTAAGGGAGTCATACACCCTATATTGGAAACGTTTAACCCTTTCAGAACTGAATTAAATATAGTCGTGATATATCATTTTTTTTAAGTATATTTTGACTTGTTATGGTCTAAATATAAGATGTAAGTAGTAAAAAAAAGAATTTTTTTTCAATATATATTTATATATATATATATATGTATCTACGTATATACGTGTATACTTACATAAGTGTATAAATATAAGTGTATAAATACATCTCTAATGATCAGCACAATTATTTACAAAGATTATTTGAAATTGCAGATTCTTTCAACCCTTCGATTTTAATTTTTTCCAGTTTTCCCTGTATGTACATCCAATGTACATTAGGTCTGAAAGGGTTAACTAACCAATTTCTTTCGTTCTTCTTTTTTTTTTTTTTTTTTTTTAATTTTATAAATACTAAATCAAAAAAATTAGCTACAAACAACTCCTCAGGCCAAAATGACATACAGTACAAAAACTTTAAACTTCGGTGACTGAAAATACATCAATTTGTTGAACCTGCAGATTACGGAAAATCAAAAATTTGGAAATTATTTGTATTTGAACATGCTTTCTAATCTTTATTCATAAAAAAGGGTGCATTAAATTCTACTGCAAAACCTCTCTTAAAAACACAAGCGCTTCCAAAGAAAATACATTAGCATCTGCTTGCTAGCCCCAAATCCCCATAATCGTCGTACAAAACATTGTTGACAATCAACTCCTGTCATGCGTATGCATATAATACCGCTCGACGCGACGACGCAGCGTGTAAACACGGCAGGCACTAATGCCGAGGCTCCGCTAATCCCGGTGGTGGTCGACTTTTGCGCGCCAAATTCAAAAGCGACGCGCTAGCGTAACCCGTCGACTTACGTAATCGTCTCGACGTGCAGCTTTCCCGAGTCGTCGGCGGAATAATGTATGAGCCGCGAGGAAAAGCGTTCGAGCGAAAGTTCGCAATGTGATTCTTAGGCATGAAACATTTATTTTCTATTCTGCCCGGTGGCTGCTCTATTTTTAATGCTAGTGAAGATTTTTATGCTCCCTCCCACCGGTGTAGTATCATTTGTCAGGATTCGAAGAGGAGTCGTTGTGTTTAATGCGGGGGAGGAGGGAGGCTATTTTTTAGCCTGACTAATCGAGGGGTTTAACGTAGGTGGCGTACTTTAGTTACGACTGAACAATCAATAGGCCGAATTTGAATGTTAATGCAGATTTATCCATGGCGCGGAAGGAGTTTTCTTGTTAGAAAAATAAGGCAAAAATTGATTAGAAAATTTTGATGCACACTTGTCGATTATACTGTTAGTCGAAAGCTATTGTTTGATAAACTGTTGAACTTTTCACAAAAAAATCAAACTTTATCCGCCTAGTCATGTTCTAGAATATAGTGACGTAATTGATCGATGTACAGTCAAAACCTGTTGCTACTACTTTCTAAACATTTTCAACCCTTGAGGATGTATCAATCTATTTTTAAAATAAATAATTACCTGTTTTAAGTTATGTTACCTATCCTGTTTTTAAGTATTATTAATTAGTGATTCCCTGGTAGAAATCGCCCATTTTTCTCCCATTTATGAAACGCTTTTTTCCACATGTTTTAACCATTTACTACCGATTTCGGTCAATTAGTCATAAAATGGTTAAAACATGTGAAAAAAAGCGTTTTTTGCCTAGCGGGCCGAAAGTACTACTTTCCCTCCCGGCTCCGAATCGGGAAGGTTGTATTTTCGTCCTCGCTAGACAAAAAAATAGTATACGCTCCACGGGAGGTAAAATGGCAAGCCCATAGCACGTGTTTGACACCCTCGCCTTCGGCTCGTGAGTCAATTTACACGCGCTATGAGCTTACCAATACTTTACCTCCCTAGGTGCGTAATATACTATTCATAAATGGGAGAAAAATGGGCGATTTCCACCAGGGTTTTTATGAAATTAATTCAATTCCTTCATCTTAGCATAAAAAACCATTTATTTTCACTTTCTCGAAAACGACCGGCACGTGGCAGGAGCGAAATCTCCATAAATTCATATACATTTCCCGCGCATCCAAGCCTAATAAGATCGAACGAAGAAATCTAGCAGCATCGCGAAATTACGGGGACTCATGTTTTATTGAGGAACTTGCGGAGTCACCCAAGCGCACATTCCAGTCAACCTGCCACGTAACAAATGTAATGGCTCGCGAGAAATCGCAGAAAAAAGCACGTGCGTGAGTTCTATCGATCATGAAAAATGACTCCCGGAGCGCGATTTATAAATAAAGCTCCGTGCAGCGGCTTTTGCATTCCGCTCAATCGAGATTGAGAGAAGAGTGAATTGGACTGAGAAAAGGTTCCTCCATCCCCCTCTTCTCTCTCGCCGCCATTATCTCTTTCTCTCTCTCTCTTGGAGTGTCGGCGATTTTCTGCTCTCCTCTCCCGGTTTTTGTGGCCTTCGAGAGTTGCCTCGTAATGGAAAGAGAGTTATAAATAGGAGATGTTTATCGGAGTGTTTAGATTTGTTTGATCGTCCCAGTGAGTTTAATTTAATTTTCGGAATTACTGCTCGCGGCTTCTCGATTCTTTTGTATTTAATGTCCCTTACTTCAAGCGCAATGAGAAGTGCGTTAATAAAGTGAAGTATTACTCGTTAACACTTCGTCGGACTGGAATAGTTTTTTCTTTTTTCTTCCAAATTCGCTGGAAAAACCACGTAAAGGTTTATAAATTCAACCTTTACGGGGCTAATTGTAATGAAAAAGAAATAAACCGCATCGCTTGATAACGAAGCACTAATTTTTTACTTCATTATAATTAAAATGTAAATGAGTATAAAAAGTTTTTCTCGCCGACGATAATTAACGTTAATAAAGAAGGTAACTCTAAACGGGAGAAGAAGAAAATAATGAAAACATGAAAAAGAGGACCGGGCTTGCGGCGGGGACTAAAAGTCCACTTGGAAAAGAGAGAAGGAACTCCGCAAAGCTCCTGAAATCCCGGCAGTGAACTCGCCGCGGCGGCGGCGGCAGAGCTCAGAAACCCTCCCTTTCGTACATAAAAGGGTCCTCTTCGTTATACGGGAGAACGAAAGAGCCGAGGAGGAGGATATAAAGCAGATGTGACGGAACTGGACTGTTTAAGGCTGTTTTCGCGAAACCTATTGTTTTATTAATCAGGAATATAAGAGTCAGCCCTTGTGCGCAGGCGCGGGGTCTGGAATAAAATATTATAGTTGGAAAAATCAAGCCGCTTTTGCGGAACGTAAAAATAAACGCGCGGCTCTTAGCGGGGTAGTTAGTCGTGAAAACGGTTTCATTCACCGTAATGCAGATAGCGTATTGCTTAAAAAATATGACCAAACAGAAATAAGGCGCGCGGGGGTTCATTTCCATAAACTGCTGCTCTCGAGTGCGAGCGCGCGCATAAAGACTGCTTTTAACAGCGAGCCATTCGTATCCATAACTAATACTACGAGCAAGACGTCGGAGAAACTAAAAGGCGACGTAGATAAAGAAGGAATTAAAAAAGCAGGAGAGGAGCAAGATATATAGGGTCGGCAGGAACAGCTTGCTTGGGCCAACTGCGTCGCCTCGTATCGCCTCTCACTCTCTCTCTCTCAACTTTATTTATTTCGCTCATTAAGCGCGGCAAACGATCTCGTCCCGCTGCGCAAAGTTTTTCCCTCGGACTTGTTGGAAGAGAGATAACAGGGGAGGGGAAAAATGAGAGATGCAGTCGGGAATTGAATTTTTTAAACGTCTAATTGAAGAGATTGCGAGCGAATCGAGAGAAAGTCTCGCTTCGGCTGAATATAAGTTCGAGTTAATTATCTCGATGTTTTTTCGACGGTACGATGTTTCGGGGTATTTTCGGAGCTTTCTGCTTTGTTACAGCAGCTTTGTCATGCTAAAAAAAAAAGCTTTTTCTGGGATAACTTGGTGAAAATGCTGGGATCTTGAGAATAATAGGAAATGGCATTGATTCTTATTCATCAAGGCAATGATGTAGGTTAAAGAGATTCCATTTCTTGCGAGGCTCGAAAAAATTATACGATTGAATTTTTATTTATCGCTCTTTACTGCTCCGCGTATAACAGGGGATTTATCTTTTCGTGAAAGTATATTGATTCTGTTATGAAATGAAAAAGATGTATTCGTTTTACAAATTGAAATTAATATTAAAAGTTTCGAACTTTAGCATTTGGGGATTCAATTAATGAAGCCTTTATGGTCTCAATAATTTCATGGATAGTTTCCATGATTTAACGACTTCAAAAGCTTGAAATGTGCGTAATTATCGGACGGCTTGATATGAAATTTCCTAATTTCTTATCGAGTAAAACTTGATAAAGTAATTAACCTCAGACAGGTCGCACATTTATAACTTGCAAGTGGTGTTACGTTGAATGTAGGTTAACATGGGTGCGGATTGTGTTTGCTTTCAATGACTACTATTGGCACTTTGTTGAATAACTTTCGCGCAGGTTATCGCCAAAGCAGTCATTGAGATTTTAGTTTGTTTTAACGAACAGTTTTTATAAGTGAGCGAATTAGAATAATCGTCAGAGTTGGTCCGAAAAAAGCACTCCACATTTTTGCTTGCTCAGAAGGAAAACATTTTTTATCGTACATTTTTCCTGGATGTCAGTTCTTTCGCAAACTGAAAAGTAAACACTAATAATTTAATTAAAAGTTTATTTCCGAGCATTTCGTTATAAATTTGTTCAATTTCGTAATAAAATTCAATTTAAAAACTCAACGACTTTGAAACGGATTTTATTTTGACTGCGAGTTTTAAGGAAATTGTGTCTTGCTAAACGCCGAATGTATCTACTGATAAATACATAAGAGTTATTATTTCTATGATAATAGTTTCAGTGTAATCTATATTCAATGTTAAAGTTTTGATTTCTTGACTTAATGGTCATCGTAGCATTATCATTCATCTTAATAAAACTGACTACAGTGAACAAACCATTTAAAAGGTTCGATTAAACGTGAAAACAGTTAAATCATTCTTCAACACCAATGATTATACAATTGAATATTAAGTAATTTGAACTAAATAATACGCGCAAATGAAATAATTACACCACACCGATTACTCAAAACTCTCCAGTTTATTAACTACTGCAGCGGGATACAAACGACCCGCATTAAAAACCGAATCCACCTGAAACTAAGCAGTTCGCAAGCAGGAAAAGGTGCCGAGCAACTTTCCCAGTTACTTCCTCCCCGTCCAAAAATCTCGAGCAGCGATCGCTCGAGCAGTCCAACCAACTGCTTATACAAAATAATGCCGCCCAGCCTTGACGCGTTCCCGCGGCCCGATCGATCCCGGAGATATTCAGCGGCGGTCGCGTCCTCGTCGTATCCGAGTCGCAGCGCCGTGTATACGTAAGTAACGAGAGCTGCAGAGGCCGGTGTGTGGCGTGTTTTGACGACGTCGGACCAGCCCCGACTAGATTGGAAAAGTTAGCGGACTCTCGCGTCCTCTTCCTCTCGCGATTACTCCCCTCCTGGCTGCCGCTCTCTCTCTCTCTCTCTCCTGCATTATAGAAAGCTTGTCTCGTGTGGGTGGGATGTGCGAGCGTGCACAGGCAGCTGCTGAATTCGGAGAGTTTCTTTCTTTCGTGGGGGGAGAAAGTTTCGCTGTTGCCCCGGGAAGCGCGCCGGGGATCGATGTGTAAGTTTCTGTAAAAGCTGCGCCGTCGACCTTAATATTTCAGTTTCTTAACTCGCTGAGTTTCGAGCGCTGCGCCCGTTTATGCAGATCATCTTCTTGACATGGAAATTCGTTTCCGTCGGGGAGATTCTTCGCTGGATTCGTGTATTTTGGGAAATTTTTTAGTAAACGAGATAACGGCGGAAAATAGGATTGAAGAAAACTATATACGTTTTGTGTCGCTACAAGTTACTGAAATTACGAATCAATTAAAATCGAAAGATTGTTTATTCATAAATCTTGAAGGAAAATGCATTTTTAAATTTCGGGAAAGGTTACTTTTGTACTTTTATCTGAAAGAAATATCCGGAAAATTCGTGAAATTATTTACCAATTCTCGAAAGAATTTGTAGAATTTCCTATATAAATAGAAATCCATGTTTATGTGTTTGTTTGTTGAATGTAAGTTCCACGCTTGTTCTAAACATAACTGGTGCATTCTGTTTGCGAGATACTCCAGAGTTGTAAATCAGAACACTGTTGAAGAAACTTTTGTGCCCACGCATCTACACTTTTTTTTTTTTTGTTTTTCATTTTTTTCTCTTTTCCCGTATCGCGGGTTCTTTTATACTCCTCGTCTCTTGGATTCTTTGTAATCAATTGGTTTAAATTTTGAAAAAGTAGGGCGACATTTGAAATATTGTTCGCTTTGTCGTCCGAAGTTGAAAATTAAATGAACGTATATTTATTAAAGAATATATATTTTCATGTCATAGTTTATTTTAGCTTTTACAGTATTTTCAGTTTTTATGACTTAGCAACAGTTTTTTAAATGAATTCTTCTTTAAATTAAGTTATCTTTTACGCATTTAAATTTTTCAAACTTTATTACCGGATTTTGGATTTTTTTTTTTTTAGACGCAATTTAATTTCCTTTTCCCATTCTGGAGAACAGAATTTTTTGTGCTACTTTATCTTTTTGACGAAACTGTGGAATATGTCAGCTGCTTTTTTGCGGTTCCCTCATTTGTTTACACAGTTGCACTTTCCTAATGTTTCTTCCAGAGACTGGTTTCTTTCTTTCGACTTTTGTCCTTCCATTTGCAAGTTTCACTCTTGTAGGTGTACTGTCTGTCCTTTATCAGATTTTTTTACTTTCTTCTCTCAAACTTTTTTCATCCATTCCATTTCCTTCATTCCAATTTTTACATTGCTTTTAACTTTTGAGTTAAATAGTAATATTCAAATAGAATTTTTTAATTGAAAATTTTCAGTTGAAGTAACGGCAAAATGAAGATCAAAATAAGATGAAAGAATATATTCTAATATACGTTAGAAATAAATAAAAGATATTTTTGTGAAACAGAAAAGCAACTTCTTTACTTGCACGTAATGTTTGCAGAGTAAATCTCGGGGACCTAATTCCCAAACCCGAAGGCAATTTATTTCGTAATTCATCATTTTCTTAAAGAAAGCCTCTTTCTTCCCTATTTCAGCAGCGACTCCTCCTTTTCCTAGTTTTCGCTGGCTACGCTCGAATGTAACTCGTTAAGAAGTGTACTCGCAGGAGCTGGAAGGAAGAGGATATATGTGCAGCCCGGTCTCGGTATATAAAGTAAGAAAGTCTCAGTGCTCAATCGAGCGAACTTTGATACTGACGCACGTTCGTTTTCTTGCTCGATGAACTTATCGCATTTATTGCTCCGACATGGTTGCCGATCGCGTTCGGAGTTAAAAAAGCTGCACTCGACATTCTTAATGACTCTTACATTTTTAAGTGACAACTGATTTCAGTTTTGAAATCTTGAGTATAAGCATTTAAAAGGGCGCGGGTAGCTAAAATTTGAAACTAAATCGTTTAATTTTAGAAATTAAAGTTGTTTAAGTCGATTCAGCTGATTTTTAGTAGATTTATTTCTTTAGCCAATTTTGTTATAAAATATTTTCTGTTGAAAGTCATCGACGTTCAATATCTAATTACTGTTAAATCTATAATTATGAAACTTCATCATAGACTACCGCAATAAATTTACTGTAAAAAAATGTTAAAATGGAAGATCTTTAAAATTAGTGTGCGTATTATTCAATCGACCGTATTGAAGACAAAGCCATCGGCCTCCGCGAAGTCGCAACAATGGCAGCCTACTGCAATATCTTTCACCGCCAACGCTTCAAAATCCGAATTAAAAAAAGAAATAGTCCAGAAAACCCAGCAAAAGACTGCAAAGAAAAAGGGTTTCCGTCGAAAAAAGACGGAAATAAAGAGAAAAAAAATGAACGAACCACATCATCCACAAAAGTTCGCAATTCCGCAGTCCGCCCAACAAAAGTCCCTTTTCCAAGGCACAGCGGATAATAATAAAAAAAAAAAAAAGAAAGGGAAAATAATAAAAAGAAAGTCCACCCAAGCCGACCGTGTCGCCGAGCAGACCAATGATTTATCATCATAATTCCGGCAACTGGAGCGCGCGGCATCTCGCAGAAAATGAAAATTCAATCCGCGCGATAAGCTCTCGCGACTCTGATAATCGAGTGCCGGACGGCAAAAAGTAAGCGACATTCCTTCGATTCCGAAAAAAAGGATAATAAGAGATAATGGACGTGACGAAGCTGCTTTTGATGGCAGCGAGGAAATGAGTTAATGGCGTGTACTGCAAAGCGGAAGACACTTTTTATGGGCTTTCTTCTGCGGCATGAATTATTGGCCGGTGTCGCCGAGGATTTTTATGGAGATCGAGAAAATAGAGGTGGAAGGGTATCGAGGAGGGAAGAGTTACGAGGCGCGTTATTTTTCTGGGTTTATTTTTTAATTTGAAAGGAATTTAATTGGAGCTGGGTGTATTTGTCTTAATAAATTTCAGAAGTAACTGTAAGCTATAAATTTCAATGCATTTTAATGAAGTGGATTGCATTTTTAATGAATTTAAATTCTGTCTTAAAATAAATAAAGCTCTCGAGACAATACTCATTTGAAGTTTTTAGTTAATGCTGTTACAAAGTAATCAATTATCAACTTTATTAGAAACTTATTTATTGCAAATCAGCAATAAAACTACTTCAACTTCTATGACCCAATAACTTAATTTCATGAATGCAGAATAACGCAGTCATTTTGAAAATTAGATAAAAAGAATGTAAAAAAAAAAAAATTTGTGAACAATTCTTATTCCACGAAACCCTTAGCTCAAAATTACACAAAACGAGCGATTGCAAACGGTCTCCACTTGCCAACAATTTGCTTCATTAACATTACGTGCCTCAGCCTGCATGCACACATTGCCATTTATATACGAGTCGAAGCCGATTATGAGTCCTCCAAACTCGACGGCCGAAATTATGTTTTCAGCGTGCTCAAGGCATATTCGGCCTTCTTCTCCATATTACAGCGCCTCGTAATAGAATTTCAATTGGCCTCTTAGCCACTATCGGCTTATTTACGTAGGCGCGCAAGGGCCGGTATGAATTTTTGCACATACGCCTGCTAGGTGGAAGCGCTGCTAATGCGGAACATTAGCGACGATGTCGCCTGCTGAATTTATTATTTTCTTTTACAGTTTGACTGGATCGGGGTACGCGAAATTAATTTACATTCGAAACAGAGTACGTAAGGTGCGGGCTTAGTATTTAGGAGTGCGAGTAATTGTATTGTCGCAGTAATTAAACGCTTGTCTCGTTTCTCATTGACTCAAAGCGTCTAATTACTGAGGCAATTCGATCAATCCTACGCTTCCAATCATTGTATCCGTTACACTAAAGGTCCTTTGGAAACTTTACTTCGGCGCTAAAAATTAATTAGAATATTCGTTGAATAAATTGCAAAAAAAAAAGGAAAGCATTGTTAAAATGCATTTTAAAAACTTGCATTTTTGCAATAAAAAAATAGTTCTTCTTAAATCACCTCCATCAACGTAAATTTACATGTAAACAAGTTTTGCTATCTCAATACCAACTATTAACGGAAGGGCTTAAACAAATACAAACAGTACGAACTTCCATCTACAAACACGCAATTGCACTTACAACTGCGGTTACATCTGGCTACGCGACTGCGGCCCATTTGTCCAGTCAAAGTCACGAATTGCGTGGAGGTTTATTCAAGCCTCGGATATAACGACATTTTAATTACTCTTCGCTTACATCTATGCGTTATCGAGTTCTCCAAAAAACTGTCAACTTCTTCGCGTCCTCCGCTTGAATTCACGGGGAGAAAAACTTGCAGCCAAACGGGAATCTTAATTATCGCTGCATTCGATGCTTGATTGGGATTGGCTGGGTACTTTGCTACGGAACTTTTTTTGTTTGTTCCGTCGTAGAATTATCGTCAAGTATTTTTACTGAAAAACTCTCATAACTTTTATGAAGACATCTTTATTTTTAGAAAAGTTTAATAATGATATTATTTCTGTACTGAGACTTTTAAAAATGTAATTATTTTAATTATTCGAATTATACAGCTCAAAAGTCACTTATATTATAAATTATACGTCCCCCGCTCGATTTTGACGACGATAATCACTTTACTCTCGACGTCTACTTTCATTTTTTGCGTAAATTTATTTTATTAACGAAGCCAGATTGTAAAGAACCGAGCCACTGCATTTCTGCAAAATGTAATTACAATTCGTACAGCTGCATTCCACATATTCGCCTATTAAGCTCGCGTCGCATCCGCATTAAAATTCATAATTACAAAAAATTTTAATCCAGACGGAGGTGAGCCTCGTTCTTACCAATCCGCGTAATTACGCAGAATACGAGTGTTCGAGAGTTTCCCTGGAAATAAAATGAAATAAAAATTTATCCGCCGACACGTCGCCCGGATTGAACGACCTACTTCCGCGCAAATTATAATTGTGTGCACGTCAAGCCTCCGCATCCGCGAAATCAACTTTCGCTCTCGAGATTCAAAATCTGACACCTCCCACGCGAGCAGGTGGAGGAGGAGGCGGAGGAGGAGGAGGCGACGATCGATGCGAGAGAAGGGAATAAACCGAGCCGCGGTCGCGAACACTTGCCGAGTAGTCGGTTATAATAGGCGACGTCGAGAGAAAACGAAGTAAAGAAAAGGAGGGCAAAAGGAAGGAGGCGACCGGAGTCGCTGCGCGGGGTAAAATATCACCGATGCTCTCCGAGCCACCCGAGAGAATTCCTCGGTCTGCAGAAGAGCCGATGAGAGGGGGAGGGGGGGAGGGATGCTCGAGACGCCGCCGACTTCCTTTCTATTATTGTAGAGGTGTATTCTCTAATGCCAGATGGATACCTGGCGCGTATGTGGATTCGCAATATGACAATGCAGTTATCGGGAAATATTGTATATTCACGGGAAAAACTTTGGCTTCTTTTTCCGAGAGCAAAGAGGATTATAAATTAGAGTTATTGCTTTTCGAGGAAAAGTTGTAAAGCGTATTTCTTCTTCTTAAAAATGGGAATTTCAAAGAGATCCGCGTTATTGGAGTTGCGTTGAGAAATTGAGGAACGGAAATTGTCGATTTATTTAACGAAAATCTTATTATTTTATCTTTGACTAGTAAGTATATGGATACAAAAAATTAAAATAATGTAAATTACGTTATAAAGATGTAAAATACATTATATGATAAAGATAATGTAAATTACATTTTCTACTTTCGTTCCCTTAAAAATGAGACTTTCAAAATGTATATAATATTCATATTATACATATATAGTACAGTTTGCAGATTAATATAAGAATCTTCGGGATAGCCATCTAAACTTTAATTTAAAAATATTAAATAAACAAGACCAACAAATTCTTTTGAAAAAGTTAATTAAAAAACAAGAAGCAAAAAAGAAATTCTAATTAAAAAGCAGAGTCATTCGCGAAATCCGAAATGTCGCATTCAAAAAAATGTCTCATCAGTAAATAGATGGATGGCAAAGCCGCGGAAGATAGGCAGCTGCACTTGGGTAAAAAAAAAAGAACTCGGCTTGTACAAATTCACGCAATCGGGCTAAGAGAGAAACAAAATAAAGCTCGAAAGAGATGATGATTCGCGGGACGCGGAGCAGTTCTATCGGGAGGCGCAATCGCATTTCGCCAAATTGGAAAGATCCCCTTTTGAGATCCCGGCCCGATTCCTCCCGCCCCGTGTCTCTTTTATTCTTTCGCGTCGCGCGGTATTTATCCCCCGGCTGTGCATATCGGGACGCGGATTGTGAATGGGGGCTTAAATTCCGGCGTGCAGAGAGCTGCAGCGACGCTGAAAGGGGGAAACGAGCCGCCGCCGCCTCGGGCTCGAGACGGAAAAAATCGGAGGAGGACTCTCTCGCGAAAGATTAAATCTGCGAAATATCGATATCCAATCGCGGCTTCAATGCGACGACGACGAATCACTTGTAATTGACGTCGCGCGAACTCGGCTCTTTGCGCGAGCGTAGAAACTGGACGGCGGGCTTTTCGACAGAATTAGCGAAAGCAGGATAATTTGGATTTTTCTTTATATAGAGGCTTCGATGAGGTTTTAGTGTTTATTCATTAGACTTGTCATTTTCGTACCTTTTATTAGTAAAGCAGGGCACAGAAAATAAAGACTTGATCTATTAATGTTTTTCTTTAAATCTCGGAAAATTTTGGAAATGTATGACTGCATAAGTAGATTAATGCCGAGTCGGGTCAGACATCGACAAATATTTTATGCACAATTCTCTTTTCGTTTTTTCGTAATTTAAAAAACAAAGAGGAGCGACGGGATAATTCTGACTGTGGATTCGTTTGGCAAGTTAGTTTACTTCTAAATACCGCCCAATTATTCTCGATGTTAGGTGATGAAATCAAAAGGTCAACTTTGATGTGCATGGCGAGGGTTTTGGTATTCATGTGCAATTTATATTTTGATCGTCGGTCAGTCGATATTAATAACGTCACGTTCACGCCTTATAAAGCTCGTTACTCAATACCTAATACGGTTTGTGACATTAGTATGGAAACCTAATTAGCGTGCGTGAATATAATGACGTAAATCTTATTTTGAGATTAAAATCATTTCTGTTTAATGCAATTTGTAGTAAGCTAATATACTTCGAAAGTAAGTTGATAATAATTTCAAACGATTTTATGATTCCGAAATGAGTTATTCAAATGTTTTATTAAAATTATTTTATAAAATATCTTATTTGTAAAGCTTTATTACAAATAATTAGGCTTTTAAAGTATTTAAACGCATGGTTTGCTAGATGTTCATAACTAAAAAGCCTACTTATAAAAACTTCAATTAAAAGGTTACGTTAAAAAATTGCCATGATTAATAAAGAACACTTTCTGAAGCATGATATGAGCCCTTTTCATTTGCTTCAATACAAGAGCACTTTTCTGAAATGAAAATTTCCAAAAATATACTCAACATTTCTTTCATTTCCTCATTTATTGCGGTGCTACTGCCGCGTACAAAGAATACAAAGAAATCAGTGAAAAATAACCAAAGTCAGATTAAAAATATATAACCCCAACAACAACAGATTAGCATTTCTCAATTCCGCAAAATAATACCCTTAAAAAAGCAGACTATCCCTAATTTATGAAAAAAAAATCCATAATGTAAGATCCGTCGATTAAATTAGCATACTCTCCTCCAGCATCTGCAGAACTCCACAGCTCCCCAATAACCTGATCAGTACCCAGAGAGAGAGAGAGAGAGAGAGAGACAACGCAATTGCATGAGCGCCACAGGAGGCTGCTCGTTTAATGATAAAATATTCCTCCACGCTAAACATTATTCCCCGATCGGCTAGATGATCTTCCAGGCGGTCTAAAAAGGCAGCCTGCGCAATAAAACGGAATCAAGCCTCCGGCCCCGGCGATAAAGGAAAATTTCATTACAGCCCATAACGCATTCGGCTGAAGTGAGAAACCGTAAAGAGAAAGAGAGAGAGAGAGAGAGAGAGGGAGAGGTCCGTGCCCTTAATCTTGGCCCCCTTTTTGCGCGGGCGCGAGCCAGTAGTCGAGCCCGGGGTTCGCTCGGACGATCTATATTCTCCTGCTGGCTGGGGAAAAGAAAGAGAGACAATGTTCCCGCATGCGCAATTGCCGGGGAGCGCAGGAGGATTTGCTTTCGGCTTTTCTTTTTTGTTCTCGGTGCGACACGTGGGGATTTTTATAATTATAGCAGCCAATATTTTTTTTTCGACTGTTGGTCTTTGTTTCAATACGGATATACCTCGAGTGGAGGGTCATTGGATTTTTTTTAAATAGAACGACTGAAGCGCGGAAGATGCAACAGTTGAAAGAGAATTTGAAGCTTTGAATTATGAGCGGGGAGCGAATGTTTTATGCTTAGTCGAATTATTAATCAATCGGGAGAACCTTGTGGACTTATTAAAAAGTAATGCCGCCAATATTCGAATATATTCTCGTTAATATTTGTTTACGGTTGCTTTTAAAGGAAGGTTTTAAACGAAGGTTTACGGCTAGAGACGCAATAAAGCTTTACCTTCGAACTTTTTTTACGACAATGCATCAAATTTTCGATTTAGCCATTTTGAACTACATATTCCCATCGCAAAAGAACGAATAAGATTGATGTTCTCGAAGAAGCGTACCTGCGGGAATAGTAGGTGGTTTCCGACGTGGATCGGAAACGTGTACCATCGCACGGACCACATGGAGGATGAATATTTTAAAAGAAATTCACACGGCTATCCTCGGGGGGCTTTGAAAAATGGTTGATTAAGACAGCAGGAGCAATTGTGGTTATAGCTGCATGCTCGAATAATATATTGACGGCTTTAAGTGTTAGGATCTTACGTGGTTCAATAATGTTTGAATATTCTAAGATCGTAATTTACGAAGTGAAGAATTTTCGTTTATCCTTACCTGCTTTTAAATATCGAAATATTATTTGGATGCACAGAAAATAGCCATCTAAATGCTATTAGATAACTTTGCGCTGCATCGAGCGAGTAACTTATGCAGCCAAGACATCTTATTATAATCCATCACAGCTTCTCCCCATAAATTGCAACAGGTTATTGTGTTTCGTACCGCAGGTTTGATTAGTGATTCCGCAATCATCGGCGTAGTGCCAGGCAATGCTGTGAAACTCCTAATTCAACTGTAACATCCATCATAATTTCGACTGAAATATTAATATCAACGCCTGTGTAAATTTGAATATTCAACTGTCGTCGATTTCCTGCATCGATACCTTTAAGGATAATTTTCGAATAATTTTCGACTGCAACTTTAAGTGGAATTAGGAATGGAGAAAAATCGAATTTAGTTTTCGAAAATTGTTACAATAGCTTTATTCGTGATTAAAATTTTATTTAATAAAGTTACTGAAATTTCATTTTAAATATGTCTAAAATGAAGTTTAGATTGCATAATTCTTGAAAATTGTACACTGAGAAAAATGTTTTCTAAAAGTTACTATAAATGTACGAAAAATTACTATAATTTGTGGTAACGCAAGGA